>BGPT01002436.1:147-24808 GCA_003297045.1 Symbiodinium sp. clade C Y103 | reverse complement strand
TACTACCTAAAGACGATCTGTATACTCCATATGTACCACCAACCCTCCCCGCCCAACGTATATTATATATCACATATATACATATATATATATATATATCCAATATATCACGAGATCATTTATTTATAGACCATACATGTATGTATGTATAATACATATATATATATATATGTCATGATATANCCAATATATCACGAGATCATTTATTTATAGACCATACATGTATGTATGTATAATACATATATATATATATATGTCATGATATATCATGTATATATATATGTCATACATATCATATGTATATATCATACACATCATATGTGTTACACATATATATATATATATGTATATATCTCAGTTTTCACATATATATATATATACATATACATATATATATATATATAAATACAACATATATAGCATACATACATGATTTATCATAGAGACAACATACCCCCCCACCCCCCACCACGCCACAGGGGGCAGAANCATACATACATGATTTATCATAGAGACAACATACCCCCCCACCCCCCACCACGCCACAGGGGGCAGAAAGACCGTCCACATCCACAGGGGGGGGGGGAAGACCATCCACAGGGGGGGGGGGCGACCCCTCCCCCTCACCCAGGGGGGGGGGGGCCGTCCGACGCTGCACCATATATGTATATATATATAAAATCTGTATAGATCTGTATAGATCCGTATAAGTATACCCAGTATACTTTTTTTTTCCCCAAAAAGTCTTCACCTTCAGGTCCCGGACATCAGAGAAAGCTGCCAACGGTCAGATCGCCGTTACGGTTTGATTTCGGGGGAGCTGACCGAAGATGTCGACATCGATCCTATGGAATACAAAAAACATGTCTGTCCCACCATGGCCTCGCCATATTTCTTGAATCGTCATGAAGATCTGACTTCGAATTGGACTTTTTATATAGTAGTTTTAATTTCGTGGATCTTGGGCATTGATGGAATTTGGAGCTGAACATGTTGATCTGTGGCCATCAATTTCTTTTGCTCCCTCCAGTGGTCCGAATGTCTGGTCTCTGGTCTCTGGAGCCTAGGCCCAAGCCGGGCCTCAATTGTGGGCCCCCCATCAATGGACCCCAAATCTTTTATCAAGCTATTTTATGCTATTTCTGGAATCTGAGACCTTCCACCTTTTTTTTGGTTGATCATTTTGACCTGGGCGGTCATGTAGCTGATTTGCTTGCACAACACGTGCTAAGGAACGGGCTGGATAGGTTGGTATATGCTGGTATATGATAACTCTCAGTCTATACGTGTTATACATATAATGTTATGGCAAAGATCTATCTATCTATCTAACTATCTATTTAACTATCTAACAATCTAATCTAATTGAATCTAATCTAACCAAATCTACCTATCTATCAGTCTGTCTGTCTGCATGCCTGAATTAAATCCATATATACATATATATCTATATTTATGTCTCATTATCCTGTATGTGTGTATGCATATACATATAATATATATATATATATATATGTATTGTTCTAAATGTATATAGTATATGATATCTATGTATCTACTGTTGGACATGATTGATGGATTAAGATAAGTCGGCCATAGCCGACTGGGGGGCCCACTCGGGAGAAGCCGTCTTGATCCTTGGTGACCCTTGGTTCCTGGTGGTTCATCTTGGTGTCCGAAATCAGCCAAGGGTCTTCGATGGATTGCTGGCTCCGCGCAGGAAGCGCACCGTCTTGTAAAGCGAAGCTCCATAGCTTTCATAAACATGGCAGGTGGAAATTGTCTACCCAAAAAAGAATCAAAAAGATGGTTTGATTTCTTGGACGAGATGGAAAATGAGGAAGTTTTGGCATGTTTCAGCACTTTTGGGATTCGAATTTTCACCTGCCACACGTCTAATTAAGGAACCAGCCGCAGTCAATCACGAACGGCCAGTTCTCAACCAAAAGTCTGGGCAAATTTGGTCAAATCACAAGAACTCACAAAGTTTCACATTGGACCATAGCAACAATTTTTGGGATGATTCCCCACAGGGTGGTGGAAACTGTCCGCTAACTATGAGGCACCATCACCATCGTGCATGTGTTTTCTGTTGGGCTTGGCTGCCATACCCAGACCATCGGACTACCGTCCCGGATCCCAGACGCCGGGTGGCTGTGCTGCTTGTGATGCTCTCCAGCTAACGAGAAATTCACTCCTGGTTAGTGGCCGAGCCATGTCGGCTAAGCAGCTGGGAATATCTGGGATACTACTGGCGCGTTACACCGACGGGCAGCGCTTTGGCCGAAACCATTTGTTTGGCAGTTTCAGCATACATGGTTTCACGCTCAGTTTCCGCTGTGATGGGACTTTACCGCCCTGCACACATTCCAACTCTAACATACGCACTCTCTGATGCATTTGCTTCTCAGCCACCTTTGCAAATGGACCTGGCAATCCAAAATTCTGATGCCAACGTGTGGCACTCCTCAATACTCGGGGGGGGGGCTCGCGGGGGGCCACAAACTATACAAAACCTTGCCTGCTCAAGCCCCGGTTCAAGTGCCTGTTGGTGGTTTCAACGAAAACACAAGAATTTTTTGGGATATCACTTTTACGGTTTACCCTCTGGTAAACTAACATAACTATGGAAAATCACAATTTTTAATGGGAAAATCCACGATAATTACCAGAGGGTATCTTTCTTCTGAGGATGAAAACGTATCTATCTTTTGCAGCTGGATGGGTTCCATATTGGAATCCAATCCTTCGAAAATCATCATGAAACCACCCTGACCATGGGTCCTAGCCTCCTTGCCGAGTCGTCAATCTACGTCAAGGTCTTATGGCTGGGAACTCGCATGATCGAGGTCGCTCATAGGATCTGCTGGATGCAGTGGCTGTTCTCAAAGTTCGGGACAAATTCCAAGGAGATTCTCCTGCACCCCACATCAATGGATTGGTTTTCTTGGAAGAATAAACCTAGAAATCAGGATTTTGGCATGTGTTGACCATCAAACATAGAGCAAACACCGCAAACATTTCCCTTCATCTAATTCTGAGACCTACTGATAGGTGAGTTGGCTTGTGATTCGACTGGGGCTTCATTTCTGGATCAGGATGTATCTCCCGTATTCTCCCATTGTATGTACCCAAAGGGGCTCGTAAGTGGGTAAATTATACTAGTAGTGTGAATATTGGAAAATTATTCGCCTTGCTCACCATCATTTACCCATCATATACACGTGCACAGGGTGCGCACTATGACCACCAGCTCTTAACGAAAGGTAATTAGGGCCTAAATAGGGTGAACATTTGCGTGTAACACAGTGTAATGTAATATGCCAAAATAGAATACATGATGCTATCATACAGAATATAAGACAATATCATATTAAGTAATCAAACAGAAAAACAAACATGCACTCCAAAATAAGGCAATGCAAACAAACATCACAAAATACGGGAATATGGTATATCATGGACACATAATTCAATATCATGCAATGTTTAGAATGTAAAACGGACAATAAAATGCAATTGTATAGTACAGAACAGTAATATCATATAAAATACAAAAAACTATACTGAGTACTACGACATCATGATATCATACGCAATTAAATAATGTAAATCAGTGTACAATACCGTACAATGTTTACGATACATTATGATAGAATGTCCAAAAAATAAACTCTAAACAGTAATAGCATACAAAATCATAAAGTAGAAAAAAATGATGTTGCCATGCTTGGAACACAATATATCATACAATGATAAACTACAAGAAAATATAACATAAAAATTAATATACTAACATGCAATGATACAATAAAAGGCAATATACTATAATACAAACTAATACAATATAGTAGATTATCTAATTATAAAACACAATGTAGCATACTATACTATAATATAATATAATATAATGTAATATGATATAATATAATATAGTATGATATAATGTAATATGATATAATATCAAACAATACAAAATATTTTAGTAAAGGATAGTATATAGTACAAGGCAATACCATGTCATACAATATAGTATAATATAATTTGGAGCAATATAATGTAATGCAATGAAATGTAATACAATATAGTGGAATACATCACAATGTAACACAATAAGCTACATTGGAACATTATGAACTATAACATCACACTATACATTAAAGTATGATACAACATGGTGTGGGAGATACCATGTAATACACATGATATGACGCAAAAGGATAACACATATGTAATTGTAAAACTGCAATAAAACACAACAATCAAACAACATAAACTATAATGATGTACTACATGGTATACCACATGCTGTATCACATCATGTATCATATAATAAACCTAATGATATGATATACTATGAATTCCTGTGATGTACTATGATATACTATGGTATACTATGATATACTATGGTTTACCATGATATACTGTGATATACTGTCATATACTATGATATGATATGATATGATATGATATGATACCAAATACAATGATATAATACCATATGATATTTCACACAATGCATCATGATGTAACACATGCAATATAGTTATCGTATGACATGACATCATACCACAGTTTAGCAATCATATAACTTTTTATTGACATTTCATGTAACATCGCATGAAATTACATCATGTTGCACTTGGCATTAAACTCGTCTATAGCTCCCGTAGATTACAAACACATAAAAGGACAAGCCATCTATGGAAGCCATGGACCACTGATAGATTTGCCATGATTTGCCTATTGAAAATGGTGATTTCCCATCGCTATGTTAAATTATCAGAGGGTATCTGTCGGGTATCTGTTGAAAGGATCAGATCTCTGGATTTACGGCCCGTGTGCGGCCCTTACTTTGAGAAAAAACGAAGTCATCCAGAAGCGCGAGATGCCCCCTGCCGAACACGTTTCTCTTGAAACGCTTCTGCGGTGCCAGTCGTGGTGAACAGCAGGTCTGGATATGTCTGGGTAATTCGTAGTGCAGCTGACTGGATGCTATGGTTCCCTACCAACATCGGTGAGGAAATCACTTGGTGAAATCATGGATGAGGTAAAGTCGAGAATAAAAAAAAACCATGCGGATTTTGGACATGGTCTAGAGCCCTAAAGGATTTTCAGACTTCTTCCAACTGCAGGTGGTGGGAAGTAGATCCCACATCCAGACCTGGTGACCTGGTGACCTAGTCCTGGTGACCTGGCCTGGTGCCAAAGCGGAGCTTGGAACAGCGGTTGATCGGCACAAGAGGTTTTCACAGCTGATTTTACATGCATCCGGCCGAACAATGAAAAAATACAAATATTAACTTGTATATGTTTTGCCTAAGTATAGGCTGCTACATGTTACTACCCCCATCAAATGGTTGATCATGGTTTTCAATGGCGATCATTTGGGGCATATCATTCCAAGGAAGCCATGGAGTTATGCAGTGAGAATCATCACATATCACCAGAATTTTTGTTAGTAGGGGCAATATGCACCCTTTCTATTAAAACAAATCAAACCATCATTATCTATCAACTATAGTAAGAAAACACATATATATAATATAACATAATATAATATATATCCATATTTTGATGATTAAAAACCATGTAAATCATGCTTAAATCCCCATTCTATACACAACCAAGCTCTAGGCCTTCTGAAGGGATGGATCCGGTACCAACGTGCAGGGTTTCTATGGGCGACTAAAAGATACTGATTCTAACATTCTGGGAAAACTGCCATCCGGCAATCAACTATAGCAACGGGAAATCCCCTATAAATAGGCATTTGAATGGGAATTTCATCTATCAATGGTGGATTTTCCATTGCAGTGTATGATTACCAGAGAGTAACGGAACTCAGAATTTCTGCACTTTGAGCCATTTTGACCCATACCGGGGTAGCCTTCAAAAACATATCTTGTCAGCAACCGGAATCACGGGCCATCACCCGATGAAATCACCTGTGGAATCGCAGTGACCGTGGTCAAACGGCTGCCTTCAGTCAAGTGCCCCCCGAACGCCCTCGGGAGGTCGTCATCCCCAACTTGGTTGAAAACAAGACATGTTCCAAACCACAAACCAGCATAGTATGGGATGATCTGAAATGTCCGAGGACCGGACGAAAATATCCGTGGACCGAACTCCCCAACGGGAGAGTGCCAATTCAGCCCACAGCCCTCTCGTTTAAGTAGTTCAGGATGGTTTTGCCTCGGATCTGGACTTTCAGATGAAAGTAAACGATCAAATCAGTCATGAAAACATATCTCTTATCCCATTCTACCGGTTGGTAAATGGGTATCCCATGACATCCCTATTATGTTCTCATAATCTACAATAAATAAAGCGGTTAGCATAGCAGCCTACATTCATCAATCAACAGAAGTATCTGGCACTGGGGATTTCTCGCCAAGGGAAATTTTCAAGGAATTACTTTGAATGGCAGGTACAACCAACATGTGCCATGCTTAAAACATGATCGAAGGAAGTTTAGAAGCTATGCTTCCGACAATATGGACAGATGGAAAAGCGCAGTCGGGAAGAAAGTCAGAAGATGGAGAAAGTCAGAAGAGAAAAGATGAGATGTGGAGAAAGTCAGAAGAGAGAAGATGCAGGTGGGCGAAAAAGTAGGAAAGTCGCGAAACCCTGTGTTTTTCGAATGATTTGTGGCTCCGTAGGGTCAAAAAGTACGCTCGCTAAAGCGGCGGGTGCGAAGCCATCTGGGCAGATGAGATATGAAAAAGCGCACGCCGTTGTGGTGCGAAGCACATTTGCAAGTCAAAATGCCAAAAAAACCACATGTTCGGAGCACTTTTGGGAGTCGAGATGTGGAAAAAGTGTGCGGCGCTGTGGCGCGAAACACATTTGGAAGTAAAAAGTGTTAAAAACTGGTGGTCTCGGAGCACTTTTGGAAGTTGAGATGTGGAAAAAGTGCACGGCGTTGAAGTAAAAAGTGTAAAAGCACACCATGTTCTGACAACTTTTGGAAGTTGAGATATCGAAAAAGTGCACGGCGCTGTGGCGCGAAGGACATTTGGAAGTGAACAGTGTTAAAAACTGGCAGCCTCGGAACATTTTTTGAAGTTGTGATGTCGAAAAAGTCCAGGCCGTTGTGGCGCGAAGCACATTTGGAAGTGAAAATGTTAAAAGCACCACATGCTCGGACCACTTTTGGACGTCCAGACGTCGTTTTGTGTGGCAGGCGCAAGGNACATTTGGAAGTGAAAATGTTAAAAGCACCACATGCTCGGACCACTTTTGGACGTCCAGACGTCGTTTTGTGTGGCAGGCGCAAGGGATTTTGCACCTTGTCAAAAGTGAGCTAAACGTGTGGGAATTGTAGCATTTTCAAAAATGATGGCAGGCGTGGGGCATTTGAAGAGGATCTGCGCAGTTGCATTTTTCGTGGCAGGCGCAATACAAGAGACACTTCAAGCAAACATGTTAAGAGGTCAGGGCGCTGATTTCCTGAGACGGGTTGCATTTTCGAGTATCAAATCTTCAGGTTTGCTAAGATGATTTTGCGTGACAGGTGCAGCACTTCGTATGACCTGGCATCACTTTTTAGAGACATGGCATGGACAAATCGCAAAACGCATTGGTACGAGGCCGTCAGCTGCACACTCAACTTGTTATTTTTGAAGGAAGCCTTGCGGAAGTGCTTCATTTTTGATGTTGTCAACTTCAAAAAATTGAGGAAGTCTTGCAAAATTGCTTCGTTTTGGAACGTTACACTACACTACACTACGCTACGTTACACTACACTCAACTACACTACACTACAACTACTACAACTATTACAACTACAACCACAATAGCCACTACAACTACACTACGCCACACTGCACTGCACTACAACTACATCTACCATACCACTACCACTACAGCAACAACTAGAACCACAGCAACTACTACAACTACAACTACAGCAACTACAACTTCAACTACATGACAGCCACCGCTACAACTACAAACTACCACTACAACTACAACTACAATTACAACCACAACAACCATTACAACTACAACTACCACTACAACTACAATTACAACCACAACAACCATTACAACTACAACTACCACAACCACAACTACAACTTCAAATACATGACAACTACAACTACAACTACGACACCTACAACACCTACAACGCCCGCAACACCTACAACACCTACAACACCTACGACAACTACAACTACAACCACAATAACCACTACCACTACATTGCACTGCACTACAACTACAACTGCAACTACAACTTCAACTACACACATTACAACTCCACTGCGCTGCCTCCAACCACTTGTCGGTCCATCAGTGGGTTCGCTCTGCCATCCACCATTCACAGCAACCAAACTCTCCTATAGGTTTCCTATCCTTGAAACTTCCGCCACCGCCTTGTGCGGTACTACTGGTATGATGACCATAGATGGGCTATGGTCATCCGACCATCAGTAGGGATTCCGTATCACGCGAATATAAATCTCTGCGAACATGGATTGATGAGCATCGCCTCAATCTTTTGGCGATGGCACCTATATA
This sequence comes from Symbiodinium sp. clade C Y103, assembly GCA_003297045.1. Taxonomy (NCBI): domain Eukaryota; class Dinophyceae; order Suessiales; family Symbiodiniaceae; genus Cladocopium; species Cladocopium sp. clade C. Next base: position 16,282 of record BGPT01002436.1, on the reverse strand, counting down.
TAAACTGCATACCAGCTCACACCACATGCGTGCCTTGTATGAGTAGAGTTTAGGTGAGGTCGATTGTCCGGTATTTCCTTCAACTTTTGACAACAAACCCAACTATGCGCAGGAAACTGCAACATATCCTCAAGATTCTTGATGTTTTTTTTTCATGACCGGAAAACACTGGATGTTTCCAGCTCAGTTCTAGGGCCCAGGTCCTGATTTTTGGGAATCTACCTTGGGTCAACATGCTTAGATACAAACATGTGGTTTCTGACTGGCAATTTACCCTGTAGCTTGTCTGTATGTAGGGATTCGATGTTTTTCAGATTTGTGTAGAGCTTGCTGATGCTTATTTTCTACCCCTGAAACCAAAACTGGCCGTAAACAATCCTCATTTCTCCACTAAGATTGATTCTATCGATACTGAACATATGTCCTCAAAACAAACCACAACTGGCTAGTGGTTTCAACCGCCCTGAAAAATTCTGCTCGTCATTCGGGATCATCATCGCAATGGTTGAAAATCAACATGTGAAACCGCCAATCAGAAACCAGAAATTATGGCAACAATCCCTTCGCCCAAATACGAAATACCCACACCAAATCCTGCTTTGGTAATGGATCTATTCATTTCATGGGCCCAGTCATGGGGGTTTCATCGAGCGAGTTGCGTGTAAACGCATTGCATCGCGCTTCCCACTGTAGTTCGTGTTGTAGATCTTCGCCCTTTGCCTCCTCGCAGCAAAACAAATTGAGCACCAAGTTTTTGACACAATTCTTGTGTACAACATAAACATCATATACATCATATATACAGCACCCCCAAATAGGTCGAAAAGTCAGAAACCTGAACATTATCAGGGAAGTATCATCTATACCATCCTCGAAACACTTTTCTGCACTTGGTGTTCCTGTATATGTATATACATATATATCGAATATCCAAATGACATCCCCATGATTTCTCAGTTTGGGATGGTTCTCTATGTAGGGAACCATCATCAACTGGTGGCATCCCAAAAGGGCAAGTCTACAACCCATCAAGTAGTGCCCTACACTTGGCCAAGTTCGTTTACAACCGGGCGATCTAAGGGTTGTGGTGGATGTGTCGATAATTCGAAGGATTTCTAGACATTTATGAAACAAAACATGGAACTGGGTGCCCCCACTTTGGAGATTGTGCAGAAAGAAGATTGAACGGAAATGCAGCATCAGGGCAGAAGGACAGGCGTGGACTATCATTTGTCTATCTAATGAGACTGAATCAACGGTATTACTTTCTATGACCTGCAGAATATCATTGATACAATGGCTAAATCTCACATAGAACATGATTTTTTTTGGTCGTCTTTAGATGGGTTTTAACCACTGACCAGAAACCCTTCAATCCATCAATTTTCTGGTGAGCCAGGCCCCTAAAAAGATAGAACAGGAACATCCTACTAAAATAGTGGCATATAGTGGCATATTTAACATATTCAATCCTTTTTGGGCCTGTTATCATTGTGAATCACTGAATCGGGATACCTGGTTTGACAGCCGAATCCAATCGCCGAGAGTTGAAGCCAATTTTTTCATGCAGACCCACTCTGTATATCATGGCGATATATAGCCAACAATAGATCCTCTTTGTTGCAATCATACTGTGACAACGAAGAGTTACACATCTCAGCCCGTCGCTGTAAGTTCCAACCACCACAAAATGCGTTTTTTGGTCATTTCCGCTTCGAAAACTGTACTGAACCCCTTACCAACCATGATTTCTCGTGGTCAGACTTTGGTGTAGGCATGATTTACCAACATATTTTGTGGGATTCATGCGTATATAATCGCATATCTGTATATATGTATATATCTGTATATATGTATATATATATATATGTATATATATATGTATATATGTATATATATATATATATATGTATGTATGTATATATATATATAAATTATCAGCGAGGTTCACTAGAAACATCGAGTGAAATGAGGCTTTCCGAAAAGGTAATTGTTGTTTCGTCCAAAACATCCAAGGGTTTTGGTCATTTCACATCGCGGAAATCCCTATGGTGACGAGGCGGCCCACCCTAAGTTCAGGAGAAACATCTGAATGATGTCAACCGTTCATTCACACTGTGAGATTGTTTGGGAAAATGCGGGTTTGAACACCCTTCAATGTTGGTTTAACCACCATGAAATGTCGCTGAAAAAGCATCATTGCATCTGGTTCTGGCCTGAAATGGAGGGTCTTACCACCATTGAATGTAGTCTTCAAATGAACGGGGTGAGTCTCCTCTTAATCATTGATTTCCCGGTGTGAAATGAACAGTATGCAACTGGGATGTTTTAAACCACCATCGTTTTACTGGATGAAAATTCCCCATTGTTGTTGATGCAGCTTGGCTCCTCCAAGATCTTTTCAATACCTGACATTTTTTTAAGCGTTGGCGAAAGAGATTGAACACACGGGATTATATGATATGATGGTCAATGGATGGGTTAATCATCAAACATTGCAGGGCTAACCATTAAAACATGGGGGTTGACCATTAAAAATAAGGATCTTTGGTCGGTCAATCGATTGACCTATTTCCCCAAGAAATCGTTTATCTTTCCCAATTCTGGGATTGTGGGTCAACTACCCCAAACCAATGGTGATAGCAATAACTTGAACAATTCTTTTCCATCAACTATCGGGAAGAGGACATCTATGGCAAAAAAACATGTTGCGTTTGTCTGAAAACAGGGAATACATGGGAATACCTCAATTTTGGCTATGTTGATGATTCGTGGATTTTGGGGTTGATTTTTGGACCCATTTGGTCAACATCAATGGGACAATGACCGGGAACTCATGGCCAATCTTAGATACCCGCCTTCATCAAAACGGCTGAGGCTTTCTCCATGGGATCAAACAACGCGACCCCGGTAAACCCGACAACAAACGCGACCAGTTGCTCAAATGGGCTCAATTTAGAGATGTGGTATCTTCAATACCAAGACTTACAAATATAATTTCGATCGTTGATGCGATAAACCAGATGTCTGGGTCACCTGAGGATGGTTTATGGTTTTGGGCCCACATTGAGTTGATCCCAATTCAATCATCAACCGCCAGGCAGTGTTCCAAACTCTCTGTCATCCTATGCTGATTGGTTAAGAACGGGATTTCCAGTTCATGGATAATCGGATAATCCTCAATATTCTGGGTAGTATCATCACCTAATCATCACCTAACAGGGGTAACAGGAACACCCCGCATGTCTCGTGCCATGCGTGCCATGCTTCTGGCTTTGATCCTCTGTCGATCTCTCTTTCCAGGACGTTGTGAGTTCGTTGTCTCCGGGGTCTGATGCGGAAAGTGGCAATATTCGCACCTGCACGGAGATGGGTTTTGAAAAGAAGCTCCCTCTGGAACTTCCTTGGGGATATATGGGATCACACTTTGAATGGAGAAACATTGTGAAAACCTACCAGAATCTCAGAAACCACCCGAAAATTGGAAATTACATGAAATTCCAGTCGGGTGGGACCCAGCAAGAAAGTGCAGCATGGGAGTCACCAAAACACAAAGCAAACTCTGGCCATTTTCGCCGTGACAGCTTGGTGCTTACGGGCTTATCAGTGGCTTGGTGGTTACTGAAAAATCAGTGCCGTGACAACTTGGCATCTATAGCAGCTAGGGTTTCCCTTCTGGCACACATTCGGAAACGGCTAGTGATTGGGTTCAAAGCCATTGACCCAATCGGTGTACTTCGTCTTGAAGGAAGAAATCAGAAACAATTACCCTCTGGTTATTTAACATAGCAATGGAAAATCACAATTTTTAATGGAAAATCATCCAAAACTAGTCATTTTCCATGGGTATGTTAAATTACCAGAGGGTAATTACCATTCACTTCTAGGTTCATCCCAAGCGATCCCTACAGGAAACCTTCCACAGTTTTGCGTGCTGCGCTATGTTGGCACAACAATCGTGTTTGGGTCATGGGGTGATTCCACTATCCAGAATCTTGATGAATACAACCCACAGCAAAACACCATTCATTCCAGGGAAATCCACAAAAGTGGTGATTAATCTTCCCACCTTTATCACTTGTGTTGGCTCTGGATTTGTTCAATTTCCAACAGAGAAAATCATATTCCATCATATTCCACAATAGCCAAATGACATAGTGTATGAACCAACTTATGACATGGTCATTCCCCAAATATCGACCATCATTTGTTTTTTTTCTCAAAATACATCCCTAAATCCAGTGGTTAATCATGGTTTTCCGTATCAGAATGACAAAAAAAACAGGTGGTAGAAAAACGAGATACCCAGGTATCATATTGAGTTGGTTCTATATATATAGTCTTTCAAAACAACAAAAACAACATGTTTTTTTCCCATGAAATATCCGCTTCGTTCTCGCAGATTTTGACCCCTGACAGGCCGAAGCACTGTTGCCCTTTTGCACAACCACCTGCCGATTCGAAGAAGAGACCTGTTTCGGCGATACGGGGAACGTGGCTGTGAAGGCGATTGAAGATTTATGGGGTTAGAATGGGGTATACCAATCAACAATCCCCAGATTTGGATATATCTAGATATATATCTATATATAAATACAAAGACACCCTTAGAATGGCGTTATAATCAGCAAATGGAGATTCTGGCTTACATTTACCAACCTGACATGTTCGGCCACCCACTGGGAGAGTTTTCACGAGGAGTTGCCCCAATCTCATCTATCCAGATTGATCAAAACCCATGGAATCCCCTGGTAAACACAAGAAAAGCTGGTCGGTTTCGATGTTTTCCCGGAAAAAAATGGAAGCTCATAATTCATGGGTTTTGATCCATACCCATGTCATCTGGATGAATTTGGTCAACATGTTTTAGTATACCCGTTGCTCTCTTACCCATTGAATTGGGACTATTTTTCATGGCACACAAACTGATAATCCACCCTGAGACAAGGATATTTGGGGCGGACTTCTCCTTACTAATCAACGCGGGTGACGTCACGGTGATGTTGAAATCTACCAAATGGTTTCTAATTGAATCATTGAACTAAACGAAAAACCAGCTTCACACTTGGTATTGGGTGTATTCTTCATGATAAGCGTAAATCTCTACGATCTGCACCTCTCAACTTCAGTTGGAGCATTGTTCATTTCACCCCTTGCTACTCTATTGTGGGCTACCAGCACGGGTCAAGTCATTTTTGCGAATGTGACCATATACGTGATCCATCTGCAGGTCCAGCATTGCACATGACAACTTGATGGTGGATCGCATTTGGGTGAACAATGGTGAAAATTTGTAAAATTTGATAAAATCGATTCTTACCGATTCTTACCGATTCTTTAAAAAATCGATATGAAGAACACACCATAGCTATCCCTAAAGCCCCTGATTTCTTGATGGTCCTATCCCATCTCGATCGGTGGCCCACGCAATCCATGATAATTCCAAGCAGTGAAACAGTTTGTTAAACATGCTGTGAATCTGGGCAAGTTAGGCAAGTAATTCATCTTAGTTCATCAATGATGATTATCACAAAAATTGTGACGACAAACATATGAAATAAACATAAATATCAGAAATCAACTCAGATTTGTGCACGAACATCTTTCAAGAACAAAAATTAAATCCTTGGGTCGTCTGGTGTGCGACCAGTCAGGCAGCTGTCACCCAGGACAAAAAAAACATCCGTCCATGGATGAAGTTACGAAAGTTTTATGAGTCAAATATGAGTTCAAAATGGTTCAAAAGAGATTTTCCATCATTTTTACACCAAATTTTGGCAGGGGACAAGGTTCGCAACTGCCATTTGCATGTTTTTGCAGATTCCTCTCGTTCCGCGCTTCATCTTCGGCCGACAAGTCGACTGGGTACACTTCAGGTTGGACCCCTTGTTGGGAGTCCAAGCCTAGCAAAAAGCACTTGGAGGACGTCATCGATGATTTACCCATGGTCTTGTCGAAAAATGTAATCCGAAAAAAACGATTTAGTTGCATTTTAAAACATCTCTATGGGAAAATGCGAATCAAGGATGGGATGGAATGCTGTTCCCAATGTTGAGACAATCCGATGTACCTCGGGGCATGAATGAACATCTGCAACCGGTGGTGTACCAGCTAATTCAGTACTCACTAAGCTAGCTGCGGGTTTTGGTATTTTTCCGGGGCTGCAGAACAAGCAGGAAACGTTTAAATCGTGAGAATTCACCAAACATCAAGTGATTTTGAGATACAATGAAGTCCACAAAATTCATGGTATCTTGCAACGAAGTCGTTGTGATCCACCCATCAACAAATCAATAACCCCCTGGGCCGTTTCACTGGCGGTTTCCATAGCTGCATATGATGCAAATGTTCCACCACTATTTGCAATATGGCCATCTTCCGGAGAGCATGAGATGCCTGGAACCCCAGTTCCAACCAGCAATAGTCATGGTTGTTTCGATAGCAAAAGATCTCTGCATACTAAATGATTGTTGAAACCAAGGTTTATTCTGATTGTTTGGCGTTCCTGGTGGAATATTAACACAATCTGGAATTGTCAAACAATCCTTGATGACTACTACACTGACTATCATTCAGATGTGTTTTCAAGGTTTCGACTGGAAATGTAGAAAGCAAAAACACACGACATTGACTAGAGAGAAGCAAGAAAAAAACACGTTCTTTTGCGTTTCACATGTTTTTCCGTTGTGCATCGTTGTGGCACTGTCTTTGCTTTTTGTGAATCAGTCATTTATTCAGCTGGTCTCCGCCTTTTCAGTTCTGTCAGGAAGGATCAAAAAATCCAAAATCGACCACGCCTGGCGGTGTGGCAGGTGGATCTGATGATGAACTCCGGTTGAGACTCCGGTTGAGCTTCCTGAGTCGTGGTGCAGTGGTGGATAGGAGCGGATTATTTTTTTTGGGAAGCTTTTACATCTCTTGCCTTTTTGTGTGACTGTGCTTTTCACCCAAGATTTTGGAACGTTTTGCCTGATTTTCTTTTTTTTGCGAAAGATCTTAGGGTCCTGTAAACCTCTGTGAACCTATATAAGTCTGGAAAAGAGAACACCAATCGTTTGAGACCGATGATACAGGCGCTGAAACTTACAACTGTTGGTCGGCTCCAGAATGTGTGCATATTGCGAATTTGGCAACGGCAAAAACAACGACACTACTAGTAGTGCAAAGAAAGGCAGCTTGAACGGATGCTTTGGGTCATGATTTGCCTATGGCTATATAGTATGTTGATGAAACCTCTCATGGGTGGGTCAATACTCAAAATGATGACATTGTTTGATCACATTTGATTTGTGGGTCTTGTGCTGCACTTTTCTTAGCCTGTTCGACCATAGCTACCCTCAAATACCTTGCAAAACAACGACAACTTCCGGCAGTGTATTGTTCGATCAACCCATTCATGGCAAACTGCAAACATGAACTATTAACCAACCACACACCAAGGTTGAACACATACATCGGCTATCTTTTATCTGCGATTCACAGTGAATTACTGATGAACGTTCCCTAAACCAAACAACAATGTCAACCGAGGACTATTAATGATAAACACACTGGTTTATCAATTGGTAGGCGGGCACCATTGAAATTGTCACTGGTTTACGATCCCCCAAACTAATGGTTGTCAATCCTGGGTTGACCCCGACAAAATTGGAATCTGTCAGTTGTTTTCTATTCTGGATTCTCGTCTGCCAAACGCGACATTTCCATGAAGAGGCATTCTTGTTTCAAGGTGATTCTGGTGTTTCCACATGTTTCCCCCTTATGATTTACAAGATTCATCAATATTCTCAGATTTTTTTCATAGATAATCCATAGATATGTGGGAATCATATTCTCATATCACCAAATATTCCATAGATAATCCAAATATATCCAAATATGGATTCATCATATCATATCATATTTGGATAATCCATAGATTCCGAGGATTGAGGGCCATTTTTGCGACGATTGGTCTGATTCCGCCAGCAAGAGTTACGGGAAAACCCTGGGGCGCAGGCCACTAGAGAGGAGAACCGTCATTGGAGTGACATCCCAACATTCCCACAAGGAAATTCTATGAACATATTGTAGAAAACACCTGGAACTGATGGATTTTCATGTATACAATGGCTGGCCGCCGTTCCTGTAAAGAATTTGTGAGCTGGAACAGCCGAGAACAAGTTCTACACAGTTCCACATTTCCTTTTTTTTTCACTAAACAATACTAAAGTGCTAATCTCTATTTAACCCTGTCAAATTTCCTTCAGCAGCCAACCCAATGTTTCACATGATGCTCCCAATTCCAACTCGATGAAAAATGGATGATCGCAATATATCGCAATGTCCAATTGATTACCACCATAAATTTAGATGTTTTTCTTCCACTCTTGCACAGCAACTGTAGCATTGGTAAAAAAAATCCCGGGTGATCCCAGTCAATTACTTCCAAGGCAAACCACACTTGTTACGTGAAAAAAAGGAATAAAAACCAGTCCATGATAATCAAACAAAGTGTTTACATGGAAAACCAATGGAAACCGCAATTCTCGTGATGTACAGTAGCAAATCATTTGTTCCAGGCAAAACATCATTGTTGCCGATGCTTGACATCCTTGTCTTTACGAATAGTCACTACAAGATATGTCATTTTCATTGTCAATGGGATATAGGATCAGGATAGTGTAAAGGAACGTAGTGTTAATAAATATGGTACTACCAAAAAACTATCCAATTTTCAGGGTGAATAACATTTGTTTGGTCATCAATATATATACTTGTGCAATCGCCATCTCCGTACCATATCCCAGTTCTACCAAAATACATGGGTATGGGTCCAAATCCCAATAACTGGATGGTTCATACGAAACGTGAATCCTAAAATCTGTGGTCAGATGCAGTTTAAATTCTGATCCATCCCCATATAACGATCGTATGCGTTGAACAAATCTCCATCCCCGCTGCCACGTGACAGCACCCAACTTGAAAAACTCCCGGAAGAGGACGAATGCCGCGTGGCTTCCTCAGATCATGCCACCGGGAGTTGAACAGGGGGCCCGTCTACCTTGACTTTTTCGTGTTTTTGCACATGAATATCTATATCAAGCTGAAAGAAAAAACCTACACATATTCATAGATATATGTTTAAATATATCAATATCTATACATATTTAAATAAACATGATGCAATGTGTGATAATGTCAAGTTAGGATTCGCAAACCGCTAGGGATTAATCAGCCCCCACACACACAGGAGAAATGTTTGGGCAATACTAAGATGGGGTGGTCCACCCTGATTCTTAAACCGGGGGGTGTGCCCTCCAATTAATCGACCCCCACCGAGAAAATCCCGTTTTTTGTTTGCCAATACAAATTCTTCTACAAGTAGTCATGCGGGCTGAGATTGCTGCTTCTCATGGATGCTGAAAAACCCTTGCTGTCTCCAGCTCTTCCTCCCATGCTGCTCATTGCACGTCTTTTTTCGCAGCAAACAATCTTTTTTTGCCACCATCGAAAGTATGAATGGCTCAACGCTCATCAAGCTCTATGGAAATTAGCTCATCAAGCTAATGCTGCCACCCCAATTTCATAGGCTGCATTGAAATCAAAACTGATAGGTGATGAATTGGATCAGTTCCCTTGTTTGACGAGGTGGGGAAAAGTCTCGACTTGTTTTGAACTGAATCTCTGCCCCCGTGCATGAAGTCTTCCAATGTAACCGCCTCGGACAAAATTGGTGGTCGATGGGGAGGGGCGAGCTCCCGAAAATACGCCCAACCCTGTTTGTGAGGTCCCACCCACCAGAATTGCGGACTAGTTCAATAATTTCGGATGATGGGGATTGTTCATGTGCATGGGATGGTGGATGGTCGAAGGAAGTTTAGAAGTCAAACTTCCAACAATATGTACAGATGGACAAGCCAAGATGGGAAGAGCCACAGAAGAGAGAAGCGCAGACAGGAGAAAGTCAGAAGAAAGAAGATGCAGGCGCGGGAAAGAGTCGCGAAACACTGTGTTTTTCCAATGTTTTGTGGCTCCGGCAGGTCAAAAAGTAGGCTCGCTAATGCATGCCGTTGTGGCGCGAAGCGCGTTTTGACTCGGAGCACTTTTGGAAGTTGAGATGTTGAAAAAGTGCACGCCGTTGTGGCGGGAAGCACATTTGGAAGCAATTTATTTATTATCATGGCTGCGGTGGCCCCCATCAGGTAGATATGCTGACGTCATGGTCGTGCTCAGCCTTCTACTCATGCCTGTCGGTGCATGCTCCCTCTGATGCTTGAAAATGAGAGCCACAATGACCAGTATCAAGCCAATGCCAATGGCTTGTGCCATCTGATAGACCCAGCCAATCATGGTCATCAAGTCCATGTCTGATGTTTGCAACATGGATGATGGGGCGCTGATGCCCTGATTGAGGAGCTAATGGCTTGCAAATTATGGCTTGCTCAAACCTGGTAAACCCCATCAGTCCCATTGGATATTGATGCTTCCTCCATAGGAATCTCATGGTTTCCCATTGGTTTCCTCATCTTCCCCCAGAGGAACCTTGTGGTTTCCCATTGGAAGTTGATCTCTTATGACTTTAACTTAGGAGGTCAATGATTTAGGGGAAAAAACCTTAGCAGAACCTTCACCCTAGGTACCTACCTTCTGGGGGAGGGGGAGGTTTACTAATCCTGACTTGCCATTATTGATATTGATATTGATATTGCTCTTGATATTGATATTTACATTGATATTGATGTAGACTACAAGGCACATGAGTGGGGCCATCCCATACATAATTGGGTTCAAACAAACTACACAAACATGTTCGCTGCAAACCCTACGTTTACCCGCGCCTGGAAGTGCTCGTCTGAATTGTCTTCATCGTTTTCAGCAAGATCATCAGGATCATGATGATCATTATGATTTCATGATCATGGTGACCATCATGATCATCATGATCTCTATCACCATCATCATCATCATCATCATCATCGTCATCATCATCATCTTCATCATCATCATCATCATCATCTTCATCATCATCATCATCATCGTCATCATCATCATCAGCAGCATCATCATGACCATGCACAAGAAGCTATCATCGTTAGCACCATGTTCACGATCTCCGCATGTTTTTATACTGGCCGCTACAGGTCTGCGTCCGTCAACCAGCTATGCTTGTCATACTGGTAGCACTCCCTTGGTGACATGTTCAAGAGTCCATCGCTGCATGCTTGGCGAAAAGCCTTTGCACTCTGGAGAACACGAGACAAGCCACACTGTCGCAGGATGGCTGCGGAGGACTGTGCAACCACTGCTTTGTTCTTGGTTGTCTGAGCTCTGCCACCCCTGATGGCGTTGAAGCGTCGAGCGGTGAACTTCAGGTTGCTAACAAGGCCTTCTGCCAAGTTATCGCCGGCAGCAGCAACGAACTTCTTCTTGTAGTTCTTTGCCGCGGCTACCTTCGATCCGCTGGCCTTCTGGAGGAACTTTGTGGTCGTAGAATCCAAGGATGTCTTCTGCAGAGAGGCTGTTGGTGTGAACAATCTCTTTCCGTGCTGCACGCCTTTGAGGACTGGCTTCTTCGCAGTCCGAGCAGCTGCAGCAAATGCCTTGGCACCGTCTGGGCACAAGATGGTTGCGGATCCCATCTTCTTGGCTATCGTGGGCGTCACCTCTGCGGAAGTTTCTGGGCCGAGGCGGGAACTTGATCCACCACGGTCTGGAAGACCTTTGACCAACCATTGGCGAGCAAAGCGTCCCACCATCACTAGGCTTCTGCCTATGTTCTGAGCCTTTGGGGTCCCTCTAGGGTCACCGGCTTTGCGCTTCTTGACTCCAAATCTACCTGAGTCCACCTCCACGAAGTCCTTGGTGAATGAAATCTCATTGTTGTCAAGGCAGTTCTGCCAAGCCAAAGTCAATTTGTAGCGGTGGTAGAAATCATTGACCTTGTGGCGAGCAGCTGTCCAAGTCTGGTCGCCTGCACGCACAAAATGTGCTGCTGAGTCATTGGACAGCTTGCATCCTAGGCAGTACGCTGCTCTCAACGCTGCCCTGTAGTCAGGATCTGCGCCTCCAGCTGCTTGGTGGAAGAGCGGAGTATAGGACAAGAGCGGCTGCGTATGCTTGGCACGTAAGGAACACCCTCGCTTGGAACATCTCCATTTGTTTTTCTGATTCAAAGTCGTCCCGCACCCCCAGCAATGGAAGACAGCGTCAGCTTTGCGCTTGAGAATGACACCATGATCTTCCAGGAACTTCCGAGAGGCAGCCTGTGACAAAGAGCAAATGTATTCAAAGGATGGCTGGTCCACATCTTTGAAGGCTTGTCCATATTGTGTTCGGGATTCCTTTTTCCCTGCGTAGGCAATGGCATGCCGTGTTTTGAAGCGCCGGTTCTGAGCCTTCTTCAGGCCAAATTTCTTGACCTGAGCAGGGGCCAGCTTGCGCTTTTTGTCCAGCTCCTTTCCCCGGAGACCTCCCATCTCACCAGCGGAAGCGAGCACGGTCCGCCCGTCTCCTTTGGGTCGGAGGCCTCAGGTGTGCTGTCGGTAAATTGACCATCAAGTAACGTTTGAACAGGGTTCCTGGTGCCCGCGCCACTCAGAGGAAATTTCATGCAGTATTGAAAACTCCGTCTGGTGACGGAAAAAAATCTATGGTATTGCCCGTCTATATTAGCAGAATGCGCATTTTTAATCGAAAACACATTTTGTGACAGATGAAACTGAATGGAAATGATAGAATAATCACAGAAAATTTCGTCCGGTCGACTGGGTCCAACAGATGCAGCTGAAACACTCTGGAGTCACGTCTGTTGCGACCACTGAGCTAGCACTGGCACGTGTTGGTGTCACTGGAGCTTCACCGGAGCCCCCGGTTCTGCGCACGTGGTTCCAGGCCGCCTCGTGAGGCGCTTGTGACTGCGCTTGCTGCCACGGGTTCCAAGCAGCACACTGGAAAGCGTAGTGAATCCTCCTGAGCGGGAACATGTGGCTTCTGTCTGGCTAGGATGCAGTAATTGTTTGCAGGCTCTCTCATTCCCCTATATATTATCAATCGGTTAGAACATAATTGTGTACCGGGGGTGATGGATTTCATATAAAACCAAAAAAGGACGTTTGATCTCTTATAAAGATAAGTGGAAGTTAATAAACCAGTCAACATATTTGTTCAGAGGGGGTGGCGGATTTGATCCCTTATGAAGATAAGTGGAAGTTAATCAACCAGTCAACATATTTGTTCAGAGGGGATGGCGGATTTGATTCCTCATGAAGATAAGTGGAAGTTAATAAACCAGTCAACATATTTGTTCAGAGGGGGTGGCGGATTTGATCCCTTATGAAGATAAGTGGAAGTTAATAAACCAGTCAACATATTTGTTCAGAGGGGGTGGCGGATTTGATCCCTTATGAAGATAAGTGGAAGTTAAGAAACCAGTCAACATATTTGTTCAGAGGGGATGGCGGATTTGATCCCTTATGAAGATAAGTGGAAGGTAATAAACCAGTCAACATATTTGTTCAGAAGGGGTGGCGGATTTGATCCGTTATGAAGATAAGTGGAAGTTAATAAACCAGTCAACATATTTGTTCAGAGGGGGTGGCGGATTTGATCCCTTATGAAGATAAGTGGAAGTTAATAAACCAGTCAACATATTTGTTCAGAGGGGGTGGCGGATTTGATCCCTCATGAAGATAAGTGGAAGTTAATCAACCAGTCAACATATTTGTTCAGAGGGGGTGGCGGATTTGATCCGTTATGAAGATAAGTGGAAGTTAATCAACCAGTCAACATATTTGTTCAGAGGGGGTGGCGGATTTGATCCCTTATGAAGATAAGTGAAAGTTCATAAACTGTTCGGCATTTTGTTTAGGTTTGATCCTTTCGCCCGTCAGTCCTCACTTGCACCTGCAAATTGTATCTAGANNNCAAGTGCCACTCCATGGCTTTCTGTCTGCGGTTGTCAAACCGTCTTGGATCCACAAGTAAATGCGGTCAGGGATGGCCTTATCTTGAGCCATGGATCCTGCCGGGTGCACCGTGCTGGCCACATTCCTCCTGGGTGTCTCCCTTGATGTAACATGTTTTTGAGGGATTGTAGAGAGTTTTTTGTCATGCATGAGATATGATATGATATATCATAATATATGATATGATATATCATAACATAGATCATTTGGGGTGTGGGTAAACGTGGGGTTTGGCGCCAACATGTTTTATCGATCCGTGAGATGAGCGGGATGATTCCTCATTGCCAAATGAAACATGCAGTCGTGTTTCGCCATTGGAAAATTGCGGCTAACTCTAGAGATGATGTTGAGTTTAAGAATGAGGCAATTTTTCAGGAGCTAAACACACCCAAGTCTGGATTCGTGTGGTTCGGTGGAGTTTATCTGTTCCTTTCTTGGATCAGTGCTGTCCACACTCTGTCAACCCCCTACAACTCATTGGTTCAGGCTCGGGTTCCCATACTGGACTAGTTCATGATCATCCATAATTCCCATCTGGTACACAACAGTCCGAAGAATTTCAGATGCAGAAAAGCCAAATCCAAAGAAAATCGTCCTAGATTGAAGCTTGTAATCTTTTTTGGGGTTACTCCAAACAAAGAAAAACACAAGTTCTAGTGATTCTAGTCTGGTTGGTGATTTTAGAAAGCCTTGGCCCAAAACCCTGACAGTTGGGTGGCGTCGCTTGCTGATTTTTGGGCGTTTTGTTCACGATGACCCATCCTCCCGAGGTGCCATGGTTGGAAACACTGTTCATTCCCAGTTGGTCTTGTTTGAAAACCAATGAAAAGGTTTCAATCGTTGTCGATGAACTGATCTGGAGCCACAATGTTGGTATGGGCAAACTTGTTCCGAGTGGGCAGATGGTAAGATTAACTGGACTTATCCCCCTTGATGCTCCGAGTGTATCCAAAGTGTCCGTGCTTGATGCTTGTTTCTTGTCTTCTGATCCCGTTCTTGACTTGGCCTTGGATGAGCATAGCCGTGTTCTCTGTCACATGCCTGTCNCAAAGTGTCCGTGCTTGATGCTTGTTTCTTGTCTTCTGATCCCGTTCTTGACTTGGCCTTGGATGAGCATAGCCGTGTTCTCTGTCACATGCCTGTCAGCGTCCGACATGTCTTTAACCTTGCTGAGCTGTGTGCTGGTGCAGGTTTGTCCTCTGTTGGATTTAAAAGAGCTGGGTTCAATCATTGCTGTGCCGTGGAACGCCAACCGAAACTTGCTGAGCTGCATGCACTTGTACGTCCGGGGGTTCCTGTTGTCTGTGCCGACATCACACATGATTCCACTGCAGGACTTGTTTTCGACCAGGTGTCCGAGCCTTGTTCCCTCATGGTTGGTTTCAGTTGTCAGCCCTTTTCTAGGGGAGGTTTGCAGCAAGGTCACCATGACAGCAGAGCCAGCAGTTTGCCAGCAGCCATTCGCATGACACATCTTCTGCAAGCACCAGCTTTGTTTTTGGAATGTGTAACTGAAGCCCAAGAGAACCACTATGTCAAGGANCAGTTTGCCAGCAGCCATTCGCATGACACATCTTCTGCAAGCACCAGCTTTGTTTTTGGAATGTGTAACTGAAGCCCAAGAGAACCACTATGTCAAGGATCATGTACGTGCTTTGACGATGCTTGGATACCATGTGGTTGAGTGTACCCTTCGCCTTGAAGACACTTGGGCAGCTTGCAGACACAGATGGTGGCTTCTTGCAACACACCCATGCATTGGTGCTGTCAATATCCCTGAATTCCCCCGAGGTTCACCGTTGGTAGTCAGAGACTTGATGCCGTATGTACGAAGATGGCCTTCGGAAGATGAAGATCAATTGATCTTGACGCCCCAGGAACTTGACGCCTTTCAGGTCACAGGCCAACCGTTGAGACACCATAATGTGAAACCTGATGCAAAATTGCCTACGGCCTTGCATAGTTGGGGAAATCAGACCAGACCTTGTGCATGTGAATGTAGGTTGCAAGGGTTCAGTGAAGGCCTTTTGAAAGAACGTGCCGAGTGTCGTAAGAGACAGGCAGAGTTCAGGGACCTAGAGCAACATCTGGTTGCACCAGAAGGGGAGCTCGAGGACGCTCCATATTCCCCTTCACTAGGCCCTGAGGAGCCAGCCGATGAACCAGCCGATGTGAACATGGAAATGCTA
>BGPT01002435.1:3359-88655 GCA_003297045.1 Symbiodinium sp. clade C Y103 | reverse complement strand
AAACCGTTAAGCGAGCGGGCAAGCTACCTTTTTGACTCGATCCGCAATGCTACAAGTATTGCTATCATACATGGTGTTTTGAGTGCATGTGCAAATACAATAGTATCGTCCCATTCTGGGGTTATGCCAATCTCATCGCAATACTATATACCATTACTACATGATACAGTACCAGATGAATCTGCACGATAGCCTACAAAATGGGCATGGGTCAAACCCAGGCACCCTAGATATCCTAAAATAGTTTGTAAATGGATGGTTCTAGCCCCCCAAGATGGTAATAATGGTTTTGATCCATCCCCATATATTTGATACATTATCCAATTGTTTGGTGGACGAACACCTCATTGACCGGCGGTTTCTGCTGACACTCTAAGTGCACCGGTCCGGCTGACAGCAACCCTGACAACGGTCAGGTGGTCAACGTCGGCCCCGGTCTGAAACGTGGCAACGGTGTCTAAGCACCTCAACGGCAGAGCCGAACTATTTATTACATGGCAACAACTTTGTGGTGCCGGGTGTTGGAAGTCAGTGAGACTTGGAAAAATTGGTCAAATTTCATGGGTTTTGATTCATTGATGGAACGAAAGCTTGAGAACTTGAGTTTAGGAATGGTTAGTCTTAATTTTTATGTCCATGTTTTTCTTCTTGCATCGGAATTTTGACCCGTCTCGCTGGATAGGGGACGCTCCTGTGGACGGATCAATGGACTTCCTCTGTACGACTGTACGTAAACGATCGCTGGTTCTGTAGCCTGTTGACCTGGGGCGGAGGACGTTCATTTGGTTCAAACCTCTGGGGCCTTCCCCGAAAAGAGAGCCCCAAAACAATGGATGCTTTCAGAGGCTGCAAAAAATGTTCGACTTTTGGGTCCCTCAACGACAATCGACTCGAAACTCATTGCCATTGGTTGCATCAAGACTATGGACCAGAAGTTCGGGTCATTAGTGGTACTGAACCATCTCATTTGGGGTACCAACAGTTCATAGCCAATTTTGTCTTATGACATGAGTGAAATTGTCATTCCCATGAATCTTGCAAGCATCATCTTTTCCAATCAAGAAAAAACAGGTCGGCATCTTGCAAGTCAAGTACATTGATTCTTTTCCCGATGTGGTCTTTTCCGATCGCCATAAACGCCATAAACCGACTGTTCCGGATATTTTGAATTTCACCCGTTTGCGAAAAATTGGTTTTATCAATTGGTTGTGGGTCAAAACCCTGGTACCCGGATGCTACCCAAAAATAGCTGATGCGTGGATGGTTATTCCAGAGATATGGCAATTTCTTTTGTGTCTTGACCCATCCCCAAATCTGTCTGGTTTTGGGACTAAACGAGCACACAGAACCACACCAACTCTTGTGCCAAATTCGAGCCACACCTCAGGGGGAAGAAAACCTAATTCTTCCTATCCAATCACCATGATTTGGGTGTGTCCAAAGTAGGCTACCCCAAAATCCCATGATTAGTGTGGGAAACCCATAGCCACAAACCTACCATATAAGGATGGAGTTTCAGTCATTTATGGTGATTTTGGGGATGGTTTACTTTTGGCTTTACCATACTATATCATTTTTCTTCCCCACAAATTGCCATGAATTTAGGTCAAAGTCCCACTTCCAGACCAGCCCGTATGCCATGAACGCCGCTGAAGTCCAAGCGGTTTGATGGCTGAAACTTAAAACCATCATTGCTCCAATACTCACTCTAACAACTTTGTGGGACTTATAGTCCTATAAAATTTTGTTGGTCATAGCCCCATTCTTTGCTTCAAACATTACAGTAGCTTGAAACGGGGTAACTCATCCATAATCTTACAATTTCGCTAAGTTGGTTTCCAAATACATGTCCCTATATCCAACTAAATTTGGTTTTAACCAACAAACCTCACACCCATATCCTAGCCATAATCCGCCGACCCCGGCCTTCGCCAAGGCCGGGGCGGCGCCTGGGACCACCGGAGGTGTGGAACCTGCTTTGTCACCATGGCCCTCACATTGTCCAGGGTCCTGCCGTGCACACCTCTCCGCAGGCCCTCTTTCCGCGCCCTCAAACCCCTCAAACCCTCAAACGCTTCCAGGCAATCCTCCAAGCAGGCCCCTTCGCCTCTTGCAACATTTCAAGGCAACGCTGGGAGCTAAACACCGCCTTGCGCATGCCTTTCCAAGCCAACTCTCGCCAACCTCGGCAGCCAAACACCACGGCCATCTGTTTTTACGGGCGTTCAAGGCTGCCGTTTGCCCGGCCTCAAACCCCTCCAACCCTCCAAACGCTCCGCAGGCCTTTCGAAGGCAACCCTCCAAGCAGGCCCCTTGCACCTCTTGCAACATTTCAAGGCAACGCTGGGAGCTAAACACCGCCTTGCGCAGGCCTTTCCAAGCCAAGTCTCGGCAACCTTGGCAGCCAAACACCACGGCCATCTGTTTTTAAGGGCGTTCAATGCTGCCGTTTGCCCGGCCTCAAACCCCTCAAACTCCAAACCCTCCGCAGGCCTTTCAAAGGCAACCCTCCAAGCAGGCCCCTTGCACCTCTTGCAACATTTCAAGGCAACGCTGGGAGCTAAACACCGCCTTTTGCACGCCTTCAAGCCAACTCTCGGCAACCCTGCCAGCCAAACACCACGGCCATCTGTTTTTACGGGCGTTCAAGGCTGCCATTTGCCCGGCCTCAAACCCCTCAAACCCTCCAAACACCACGGCCATCTGTTTTTACGGGCGTTCAAGGCTGCCGTTTGCCCGGCCTCAAACCCTTCAAACCCTCCAAACGCTCCGCAGGCCTTTTGAAGGCAACCCTCCAAGCAGGCCCCTTGCACCTCTTGCAACATTTCAAGGCAACGCTGGGAGCTAAACACCGCCTTGCGCAAGCCTTTCCAAGCCAAGTCTCGGCAACCTTGGCAGCCAAACACCACGGCCATCTGTTTTTAAGGGCGTTCAATGCTGCCGTTTGCCCGGCCTCAAACCCTCCAAACGCTCCGCAGGCCTTTCCAAGCAGGCCCCTTGCACCTCTTGCAACATTTCAAGGCAACGCTGGGAGCTAAACACCGCCTTACGCACGCCTTCAAGCCAACTCTCGGCAACCCTGGCAGCCAAACACCACGGCCATCTGTTTTTACGGGCGTTCAAGGCTGCCGTTTGCCCGGCCTCAAACCCCTCAAACCCTCCAATTCCAAGGCAACCCTCCAAGCAGGCCCCTTGCACCTCTTGCAACATTTCAAGGCAACGCTGGGAGCTAAACACCGCCTTGCGCAGGCCTTTCCAAGCCAACTCTCGGCAACCCTGGCAGCCAAACACNTTGCAACATTTCAAGGCAACGCTGGGAGCTAAACACCGCCTTGCGCAGGCCTTTCCAAGCCAACTCTCGGCAACCCTGGCAGCCAAACACCACGGCCATCTGTTTTTAAGGGCGTTCAAGGCTGCCGTTTGCCCGGCCTCAAACCCCTCAAACCCTCCAAACGCTCCGCATGCCTTTCCAAGGCAACCCTCCAAGCAGGCCCCTTGCACCTCTTGCAACATTTCAAGGCAACGCTGGGAGCTAAACACCGCATTTCGCACGCCTTCAAGCCAACTCTCGGCAACCTGGCAGCCAAACACCGCCCTTCGCAGGCTTGTCCAAAGCCACCGCCTTTCGCAGGCCTGTCCAAGGCAACTCTAGCACCACAACACCACGGCCATGTGTTTTTAAGGGCGTTCAAGGCTGCCGTTTGCCCGCCCTCAAACCCCTCAAACCCTCCAAACTCTCCGCAGGCCTTTCCAAGGCAACTCTCCAAGCAGGCCCTTTGCACCTCTTGCAACATTTCAAGGCAACGCTGGGAGCTAAACACCGCCTTGCGCAGGCCTTTCCAAGCCAACTCTCGGCAACCCTGGCAGCCAAACACNTTGCAACATTTCAAGGCAACGCTGGGAGCTAAACACCGCCTTGCGCAGGCCTTTCCAAGCCAACTCTCGGCAACCCTGGCAGCCAAACACCACGGCCATTTGTTTTTAAGGGCGTTCAAGGCTGCCGTTTGCCCGCCCTCAAACCCCTCCAACCCGCCAAACACTCCGCAGGCCTTTCGAAGGCAACCCTCCAAGCAAGCCCTTTCCAAGGCAACCCCCCAAGCTACACAAAGCCTTTCGCACTAGCAAAACACCACGGCCATCTGTTTTTAAGGGCGTTCAAGCCTGCCGTTTGCCCGCCCTCAAAACCCCCAAACCCTCCAAACGCTCCGCAAGCCTTTCCAAGGTAACCCTCCAAGCTACACAAAGCCTTTCGCAAGCCTTTCCAAGGCAAGTCTTGCAGCAAAACACCACGGCCCTCTGTTTTTAACGGTGGTATTTCGAGGGGGTAGGTCTAGGTACATGCTATTGTGTTTAGGACCTCTGAACCTTGGCTCACATGGCTGCAGTCACCGCCCCTCCATAGAAGGAGGGGTCAGCGGCACTCGGGCGCTAGCCCATTCTATTTCCCCTCGTGAGTCACTCGGCAGGCAACTTGTTGTGACATGGATCCAGACTTTCCGGTTGAAAAAATTGCCACGGCCATTGATGCCTCGAGGCCAATGCTTGGCCATTCCGTGGTTTTGGGGGGCAAAGTTTCTTAAACCACGACTAAACTGGGACACCAAGCGTTGAAACTTCGATCCACTTGGGAAGTCGTCTCAGTTTCATCAATCCAATGTGCAGAAAACCGAGATTGGTGAAGCGGTAAAAGTCAGGAAGAGAGCAAGGTCCTATCATGACCTGCAATCATGCAATGGATTGTCAGGGAATATGTCAAAATCCTTGACCCCCCAAAGTAAAGTCAT
The DNA here is from genome assembly GCA_003297045.1 of Symbiodinium sp. clade C Y103. Lineage (NCBI taxonomy): Eukaryota > Dinophyceae > Suessiales > Symbiodiniaceae > Cladocopium > Cladocopium sp. clade C. The sequence continues at coordinate 83,871 of BGPT01002435.1, read as the reverse complement.
CTACTACCATGCTGTGTCATCCGACGTGGCCGGGAAATCCCCCATAGATATATACGCATTTCATCGCATTTCGATGGGAATACCATCTAGACATGGCAAGTTTCCAGCAAACCATGCTTATTGCCAAATGGTATACAAAAATGGTTCCAATTGCGGATCTTGTGGTACTGCAATTTGTGGTAACCAAGCCCACCCAAAAACAATGGTACCCCAGGGATGGTGAGGGGCCAGTATCCTGGGATCACTTGGACGATCCTGGAATTTCGGATTGGTGCTTCACTGGATTGGTTTAAGGGAAAATTTGCATGAAACCCCTGTATTGTTTGATGGGGAAAACTCTGGTTTCCTGTAGATTTCCCCTTTCATCAATCCAGTCAGTGCTGAATAGTTGTGGTGAAAGTGATCCACAAGGGGTCATGTAAACAACTTGCTGCAGCCAGGCAACGCTCTTGTTGCTTGAATCGCAAAGGATTCAAAGAAGAGTCTTTCCTCAGCAAGACCGGAGAAAGCTGACCACTACAATGTCACCACCACCTGGCCAGTAGGAATAAAACAAGGGCCCGTACCCGATTGCATCAATGTATGGGGTTCTAAACTGCTTACTAATCATGTATGTCATTCTTATGCTGCGCTTGCAAGGATGCTCCTACGGAACCAATAAACATCACAAATCTGTCAACACACAATTCCCGGTGCCAAAAAAGCTCTGCCAGGGCCACCACCGATTGCTGAAAGGATTGCCTGGCCGCCGGCGTTCGTAGCCTGGGCTGAGTGAGCGAAACATGTGGAGCCGCCTCAGGGACACACATGTGCGAAACCTGAATTATTTCTATCCCGGGGTTAGGGGGCTCGCTTCGTAGCTCTAAGTGGCACCCCATGGCTTGCTCCTTGCCGATTGCACCCTCCACCATACCTTGCAAAAAAAGAATTGGGCTTAGACTCTGACTGGTGGTATTTTGGGAGAAAAATCATTTTAGCAGAATTGGTCAAGTTCCATCAGAGAATTCATCCGCCTGTTCTCTTATGCACAATTTCTGGGACAACAAAATATGTTGAACAATATTGAGAATCGATTCTCATGCACAAAAAAAATGCAAAACAAAAAATACATTCTGAAAAGCCACAACGCCACAGAAACAAAAGGCCCTGGCCCTAACCAAAAATAACATGCCCTTCAACACTCTCATGAAAACAAATTTGATTTCACTTCTTGTAAATGCATTGCTCAGAACCCAGAGAATCAGTTCCAAAACCATACTAGCAGCAATGCGGAAAGCATTGCTGGGAGAGACCCTTGCCCGACAGGTGAAGAAAATGGTGAAATCCTCCATCCAGGTCTACCACTGCGAAGTCCAACCCGCCGGCAACACTTGCATCTGCCATTGCGCATGTAGAATTTGCAGCGCTTGACCTCAATAGCAAATCCAAAAAATAACTCGTAAATGCTTGGTGTGACGGGGAGCATTACAATTTAAACCAAGCTGGTGGCTTCCAAATGTTTCTGAAATTTGCCTGAAACATCTCAGATTACCCCCATCAACAAATCCACAAACTTTCCATACAATATTCCATTGAATAGCCAGTAAATAAACATGGGCATGGAAAACCTACCATGAATATAGATCATTCTTAGCACCCGTGAAACCCTGTATTTTCAGTACCCCTCCAATGGCCATCTCAAATCACATGAATTGCAAAAACTATATGTTGCAAATGACCATGTTCCAGTCCTAAAAACTCCATGAATATTAGGCCATGTTCAATGACTCCAGCCCGTGGCGCAAAAAACCCTAAGGCCCCCCAGCTGGCGAGGCCACGGCTGGCGAGGTGTTGGGATGAATTTCTTCGGCTTCCGGGGTGGTTTTTGGGTTTATGTGGATTTATCCTTCTGGGGTTCTAAAAACCTTGGATAAACCTTCCGTGATTTAAGTCCATAAAGTTGCTTATATATTTATATATATATATATGTGTATATATATATATATATGGATTTATAAGTTCGTTAATCGTTTTGGGCTGATTGTCGGGATGCTGTTTATACACAAAGCGGGTGTTTTAAGTCTGGTTTATAAACACCATCAACTATATAAAGTCATATCGACGCGACCATAAACCAAAGTTAACCCAAGACATCAACTTGGCTATCTAGGGGGCCCCACCTTGTTGGGATGATTTTGGAAGGAATCTGGAGAAGTTGTGGATAGTTTTTTGAACATGTAAGAGCCTGAATGACTGTGAATCTGATGAATTGCAATAGCCAACCCACCTGAAATGTCGGGGAATTCTTTGGATACTTTACTTACCCCAATCAAATTTATCCCAATGAGTTATTTACTACTGCCACAGCCATGTAATCATGGTACATATCATATACTGTATATAAACACGGTGTTTCGGCAAACTCTATTGATTAGTAACTTCTGAATTGTTCAAAAGCCGTTTTGGGCGATGTTGAGTTATAGCAACAATAACTGGCGTTTATTGGTGCTCATCAACAATAGTAGGAAGTATCAGTATAACTATATGAAATGTCTAACTGATGGAATATCAAAATCACCAAAAATGATGGGCTTTAAACAAAGCCAGTGGGCGTCAACAAGCAATACTGGGGGTAATTCAAGCAACACAGGGGAAATAACAGACAAAGGACATGACGGAAGCCAGCTGCACCAGTTCTATGTGGTATGTGGCGGTAGCTGTTGTTCAACCTTCTCTAAATGGGAATTGTCACTGGAAACCGGCTGAAACTATCCTTCAAGTGGCCGGCTCTAACGGTGCTGTTTGCCAGCGACATCTCGCACAAAGAACTCGATCTCCATTAGTATTTGCTTCTGACTTGCAGCGTGAGAGCAATTCCAAACGCTTCCGAAGGCACCATTCCCAGTCGCTTAAGCCGATTCATGAGGTTCAGCCTGGGGGCCTCACACAATTTCAACAGAAGTAGTTTCAAAGAACAAGTTCACCTGGTGAATATAGTTCGAACTCTCAACCGGCAACATTGGATGCTTCAAAACTAAGAGCCACCAATTGTGTTGTTCCACTGATCCTTTGGTACCCCATACTTGAGCCATACCCATGGCATTCAAAAGCCACTACTTCTTCCATCAATCCTCAGGTCCAAGCAGACTCTTCTCTAATCTGGCAATTGATTAGAAAATATTGATCCTCTTCAATCCTATCTAGGTTTTCTTCAGATGCTCAGATGATTCTTATTATTTCCCGCAAAGAAAAAGAACATTGTCCGCTAGGTTGGAGTCCCACCCCACAGCCGCCACGAGTTCCGTCCCAAGGGTCGCCTGATCCCATGGAAATCGGCACCCGGCTGGCCTCGACCAAGTTCGCTGGTGATAGTTGGTCAAGGTGTCTTGTGACATTAAGTGGGTTATAACTGTTGCAATAGTTAAAGTAGTTGTAGTACTGCAAGTACCAACTACTATGACGGTAGTAGTTATATCAGAGTTTATATTCGTTTTAATGGTTACAATAGTTGGAATAATCATTAGTTATATTAGCAATACTAGTCTTGTATAGTTATAATAGTTGTAACAGTTTGCAATAGATTGGGTATGTTCCATGTCGCTTTCTAATATAGAAATGTGCTTCACAACACGTCGAGTTTGCTACATGTTTCGATGTTTACTGTGGATCATCTTTCAGTGCAAAATGAACCCAAGAAAAATCCCCCCTGCACGGAGTGCTAGGAATAGTCTTGAATCCAATTGCCTATTCAAGTGTGCGGCAAAACAGCCTCGGGCAATCTGCTGTGAAGGGCTACCTTTAGAGTTTCTGCCTACTCGACAATTGAGAGGGGAATGCTTTCTGGCTGAGTAAAATCCATTTACCGAGGTAGTCGTGAAGAAAAAATCATTTTTGTGTGTGGGATACCCACGAAACGAACATGTAACATGAATCATAAATGTATATACGTGTATGGATATATGATTGATAAGATAGCATGATAATATCTTTTATATATGATTGAGAAAATAGCATCAAGATATTCTTGAGGGTAGATTAATCTACTTGAAAATGGTGGGTTCACCGCACAAGCTGGCCAAGAACCTGATGATTGACCGTCAAATGTTTGGTATCCTATGTTCAGGAAAAAAGAGCTACTTGGCAATGTCGGCATAGAAAACTGTGGGCTTCGGACCTTGGAAAACCTAGGGGTACCCCATTTTCAGACAAACCAAAATATACAAATGGATCACGCTCTACGAACTGGAGCAATGTTCAAGGCTGTCATTTCGGCACGTTTGAAGCCAACAATGGGGTTGTTTGCCATCTTTGCAATTGGGATGGGCCAATAGTTTCCAACATCATCCAAGGGCGAGCATGATTGCTGACTATGTCTGGTTGGTGGTCCCACTTAGAAAAGGGTTGGTACAAGGTGGTGCCCACTGCAGTTCTAAGTTGGGGTGAAAAAAAGAAACAGTACCTATACATCTCTATCATGAACAGAATCATGAACCCTTCTTATAATAGTTATGTTCACCAACTTAGCTTAGGCTTGGGGGACTGTCCCAGTGATGAAGACAACTGTCATGGTGAGTAAGTCCTTCAGATTTAGAAGGCTCATGTGATGTACCAGTACAGTCTAAATACATGAGATATAATATTGAATATAACTAACTCATACTAAAACACTTCCCAATCATCGGCAGAGGCCCCGCACCCGACGTACCGCCGCCGGGCTCTCGGCCACCGGGGGTGTCTCAACGGACTCCGACGCGGCAGTCGCCGCGGCAGGCGCCGCGGCCGCGTCGCTCGCAGGGGTGGCGGGCCAGGGCTGGATCGCCTGAAGCAACGAGNGGACTCCGACGCGGCAGTCGCCGCGGCAGGCGCCGCGGCCGCGTCGCTCGCAGGGGTGGCGGGCCAGGGCTGGATCGCCTGAAGCAACGAGATGAGGAGCTTACCAGCCAAAAACATCCAAAATTGGGCGAGTTGTGCCATGTAAAATTAGGATTTCAGCCATAAGAATTGACAGAACTGCGGATTTCAGCAATAAAACGCGAGGTTTCTAATCAGGGTTAAGATTTGACTAGTGACTCAACACAGAACAAGACTGGGATTTTCATTGTGCTGCTAGCCATTCACATGATAAGGGAACTTAACTTATTTATATGATATATTCATGTATAATATTTATATATATATTTATATTTATATTTATATATTTATATATATATATATATTTATTTATTTATTTATTTATTTATATTTATATTTATATTTATATATATTTATTTATTTATTACAAGATATATAGTGTATATGTACGATATAATGTGTTTATATACATGTATATGTACATATGTGATGATACTAACTCATACATGATTTATACATATGGATCAAAAATGAGACGGCGTTGCTACCTTTTTAACCAAGTGTGGTTTGAATAGAACTTGGAGCCAGACCCACAGCACAGGTCCGGATTTCTCCCGCGCCTTTCCTTTACCTTTTCCTTTGCCTTTCCCTCCTTTCTCATAGCCCTTGTCGTAGCTTTTGCCAAAGCCCTCATCTCCTTTTTTGCCTTTTCCTGCAAGACTGAAGACTTAACGGTTCGGAAGATGTTTCAATATTTCTCAGAAGGCGGAGTGCTTTCAAGGTGTTTCAACGTTTCCCAACGTTTCTCACGCCTCTCAACAGCAAAATGTAAACCTTTTTGAAGAAACACAGCAAGAGACGACACAGGGATTCGTCCACACAGCAAGATTTCCATTGTGGCCTCTGGCACACAGACTGCTTCACAATTTCAAGCAAAAAACAAATCTGGCCAGAGTCTGGACAAGAGTTGAAAATTCCAAAATGGCATCTTATCCGAAAGACAAATTGCCGAAATGACGATCTCCAAATTTCATTCCTCACGCACGAAGATCATACGCTCGCCCAACATTAGCGCTTCATTTAGGCTTCTGTAAGATTTCCTTTGGGATTCTGTCTTTAGGGTTTCTGTAGGGTTTTCTTTAGGGTTTCATTTAGGGCTTCATTGAGGGTTTCTGGAAGATTTCCTTTAGGATTCTGTCTTTAGGGTTTCTTTAGGGTTTTCTCGAGGGTTTGATTTAGGGCTTCATTCAGGGTTTCTTTAGGGTTTTCTTTAGGGCTTCATTTAGGGTTTCTGTAAGATTTCCTTAGGTTTCATTTAGGGTTTCATTGCGGGTTTCTGTAAGATTTCCTTCAGGATTCTGTCAAAGTTTCATGTAGGGTTTCATTTGGGATTTCATTTCAAAATTCACTAAGGGTTCCACCCTTGCCAAAGCCCTTCGCAGTGCACCGCTGTATGACCGAGGCATAGGAAACGGTGATTTAATGGAGTCGAATGGGTAACTTAACAGGGATATTTCATAGGGGTTGTTTGTGGGATACCTGACCGACAATGTGCTCGAATAAGTCCCCATTACATCGCATTAAATACCCATGAAAGCATCATTAATTCTCATAAAATCACCAAAATCCCCAGCGTTGAATCAGCAAGACTATATCATACAGCTGGAAATTGCACCAACACAAGTTGAGCTGTTGCACAAAATGGTGCGTCGCGGGGTGTTCAACCAGCAACCGTTTACCACCTGCAGACACAATGTGTGCAGGAGTTTGGGGCCCTCAATTGATGCAACTGGGCACTGGCAGCTCGTTGGGACATTTTGCATCGCATTGGGTCTATGGATCTGAGATATGATATCTCGCATGAGATACCCTGCCAGACATGGCCAATCGTGAACGTTATAATCACCAATCACCGTTATGACCGATCTGCCAGGAACTGCACCATCATGATCAACCGTCGAACAATCAAATCCCAAAATAATGAAATACTACCCATCATTGCGATTCAACCAAAACACCCCCTATCAAGGTGACCCCCAAACAATAAATGGTCGATAAACTCGTATGACAGTGGTGGTTTTTGGTTACGACTCACTCTTAATAAACCCAAACCCAAACATTGTTCGGCACCCTTGGAAGGGGTTTATCCCATTTCATACACATTTCTTCATATAATGATATACAGATGACTAAACACCCCCATGATTCTTGGTTTTCTATCACCTGTTTTGTTGGTCAAATCCTGGGCTGGTGGAATCCCCGACCAAAAAAACGCCAGTCGCTTACGGCTGCCACCCTTGGAACGCTGGTGCCTTTGAGCCATTTGCTGCTGCTGCTGCATCATCTGCTCTGCCTTGAGAGATGGACAGGGTCACCGCAGGGAAAGTTGGTTCTTTTTGGAGTGCCAAATGGCCTTAACATCAATATCCATGTCTAAATGTTTTTCAGAATTGATCATCCAAATTTGAAAGGTGGAACATGCACAGTGAATATGTGGGATTGACCGGCTCGTGTTAGCGGCGCTCAAAGAAATATGTAAAACCACCGCATTTATTAGCATATATTAGCATATATAAACCAAAATGGGGATGCCAGAATGTACAACCACATGTCGCAAGATTTTTTACCGAGAATGAACCACCTGTGCGTCATCAACCACGAGTTGGGGATATATCCTAAGTATAATAGCGGCTATGGATGGTGATGGGTAAAAAGATCCAACCAGCAGGACTCAACCAGGAAAATGGCGCCAAGCGCCAAGCCAACACGATGAAAATACCTGAGTGCACCTCTTAACGCTGTCATGGGTCCCCCACAGGCCACACAATGGTTAATTGGACCTAATACTAAATGCAGAAGTTCTGAGGAGATGCTTTTATTATTGGGGGAAGGATTTCTATACAAGGTGTACCTTCTCTGGGACCTTCATCAATCCCTAGACATGTGCGAGCCAGTTCCACATGACACGGGATCACCTTCTTGGGGGCGGCAAATCTAGATGGAGGTGATACCGTGACAAGTGAAGCTACCCGGAGTTCTTTCAGAGGCTCATTGGGTTGCAGTACTGGACATGTTGCAGGGAACCCATCAATTTCAAACAGTTTAAGCATTCGTAGATGTCCAGAGTCATACCCTGGGGATCCTAGTCACCGTGACAGCACGGTTTGAAACATCATGATCAAAATATCGGCATTGGAATGCAATCCCGCCCATCATATGTGGGATCAACGTGTCCCTAAGCATAGGGGGGCTCCTGTGGTGTTGGGACCCCGCCATGTTTTCTATCGACATTTTGGTGAAAATTGTCTACAAATTGATTTCTTAAGTCAGACTCACGCAAACAATGACCCAATGTTTGCTGCGAAATTAAATCCTTTTTTTTCACTTTTCTGTTTGGATACTGAGACAGTATGGGATGAGTCTGGATTCCCATAGAGTGGGCCATGTGGTTTAGTCACATCTTAAGGATCTCAAGGGGCTCCGCCCACCCCAGCAGCACCTGGGAAATCCTTGCCAACCATGAATTGGCAGTCCTGCAGCCGACTCACCAAAAACTAGCGACTTTGGGGGTATATATATACATTTATATTTATGTATATATATATACATATGTATATATATACATATATATATATATACACATTTATATATATACTACATATATGTATATATATATATATATTGATATATATATATATATACATATACATATATACATGTATATATATATATATAGATATAGATATACATATATCCAGATGTATACATATATATACTACATTTATATATATATAATATTTATGTATATATATACATATATATTTTTATATAGATAGATATACATATATCCAGATGTACATATATATATATATATATGTTTTTTACATACACATTCTCTTCTGAATAGTTATATCATATTGTAATATTCGTACGTACACCATATTATATGTATCTGTATGTATGTATGTATGTATGTACGTATGTATGTACGTATGTATGTTTGCATGGATGTATGTATGTATGTATGTATTTACATACATGTGTTATATGTATATAAAAATATTTACATGTATGTATATATATATATATATGTATATAGATGCAAATCACACACATTTAAACATATATATATATATGTAAAGAATATATAGGTTTCTCCAATCCCTTATAACTCTGGACAGCAATCATATGGTACAGAGAACTAATTCATGTTGATACCCCTGTCATATCAGGGAGTGTCGGGGTATTCTAACTCGATCAGACTTGCAATTCATGTGGGAAGGGAAAATGGAGAGCAGCCGATTACATGATGAACAGTTGATGATTTCAACATCTTTGACACAGACAAATTGTCGTTCTAAAAAAAACAAGGAAACAGCACCAGGTGAGAGGTGGTAGCATTGATAGTTCCAAGAGGTCGGTCCATGCAGCCCAACATGCCTCGTCAGACTCTACCATATCTGCCCATGACCTGAGCTCACTTGGACAGGAAGTTTGGTCATTCGCACACCCTGAATGTTCACTAATGAGATCCCCATGTTTACGCCTTGCTCACAGTGTCCAAAGCCTTCTGTTTCTGGGGGTCTCTTTTTTCCACTGGATTGCAATGGCCTCATCTTCAGAGTGCGTCTCATTGTTTCTCCATTGCCGCACCAAATGCTTGTCTGATTGGTGGTTTGTTCACTTCCAAAAAAGAATATCAGTCATTTGACATCACCCTACTAAGCCCTGATGGATATGGGATGATTACTAATGTACGTATAAAACCTGTAAAACTGTTTGAAGCCACCAACTACTTAGCCAACCAGAGTCACAATTTGAAACTACCAGTTCAAAACAATATGGGGAATCATACATGGATTATGTTCTCAACGTTGCTTCACAAATTCAACCGATTGAGAATGGCTCATGGTTAGTGAAATTAGCCCCCAAAAAGATGCAGAAAGGTAAAATCGCCTCTAGAATCATGGCAAAAATTCGGCCATATCCTCTTTTCTGGTGACAAATTCCAGTTGTCTGCGCCTTCTGGGCGCCGCACCCCAGTCCACGGGAGATCATGGCCGGTGCACCCGAGTGGTTGCTGGCCTGGCAGTGGAGTTTGGTGCTATCCATGGATTGGCTTAAGGATGTTTAAGCTCTGGTAAACTAACAGTTAGCTATTGAAAATGGGGATTTATAAAGGATTTTCCCATTAAAAATTGTGATTCTCCATAGCTATGTTAGTTTACCAGAGGGTATTAGCCAGCAATATTGTTGGAGTTCAAGATGAATTTCGATGATGTAACGATGTTTGCCATCTTCGCAATTGGGATGGGCCAATAGTTTCCAAGATCATCCAAGGGCGAGCATGATTGCTGACTATGTCTGGTTGGTAGTCTCACTTCGAAAAGGGTTGGTACAAGGTGGTGCCCACTACAGCACTACAGTTCTAAGTTGGGGGGAAAAAAAGGAGACAGTAACTATACATCTCTATCATGAACAGAATCATGAACCCTTCTTATAACAGTTATGTTCACCAACTTAGCTGAGGCTTGGGGGACTGTCCCAGTGATGAAGACAACTGTCATGGTGAGTAAGTCCTTCAGATTTAGAAGGCTCATGTGATGTACGAGTACAGTCTAAATATACGAGATATAATATTGAATATAACTAACTAATACTAAAACACTTCCCAATCATCGGCAGAGGCCCCGCACCCGACGTACCGCCGCCGGGCTCTCGGCCACCGGGGGCGTCTCAACGGACTCCGACGCGGCAGTCGCCGCGGCAGGCGCCGCGGCCGCGTCGCTCGCAGGGGTGGCGGGCCAGGGCTGGATCGCCTGAAGCAACGAGNGGACTCCGACGCGGCAGTCGCCGCGGCAGGCGCCGCGGCCGCGTCGCTCGCAGGGGTGGCGGGCCAGGGCTGGATCGCCTGAAGCAACGAGATGAGGAGTTTACCAGCCAAAAACATCCAAAATTGGGCGAGTTGTGCCATGTAAAATTAGGATTTCAGCCATAAGAATTGACAGAACTGCGGACTTCAGCGATAAAATGCGAGGTTTCTAATCAGGGTTAAGATTTGACTAGTGACTCAACACAGAACAAGACTGGGATTTTCATTGTGCTGCTAGCCATTCACATGATAAAGGAACTTAACTTATTTATATGATATATTCATGTATAATATTTATAGTGTGTAAAACCGGGTTTTCCATTGAAAACCTAGGTTTTCGAGAATTGCTGGATTTTGACAAAGTCCCAAAATTTGACAAATTCATATGTTTCATTGGNTTCATTGGATTACCCTTTTAGCCCATGCATCTCTCAACCACACCCCCAGTTGCACATCATTTTGCATGTGGCACACCCAACATCATTGCCAAACTCAAATGATTTCCATGTCAAGGACCGGTGGCAATCGGTGCCAACATTTCAAACAAACATTGCATTTCAAAGTCGGTCCGGGCCCGTCAACGAGGCCAAATTACAAATAATTAACACTTTGGCCGTGAAGTGGAGAACCCATCTTCTTTTTGCGGGTTCCTACGGGTTTTTTACGGGTTCCCTACGGGTTAAATACGGGTTCCAGAAAGTGGGGTTCTCGTTGGAATCACAGAGAGCCGGGTTTTCTATGAGAAATATACGGGTTTTCATACTAGAAACCGGGTTTTCATGTCAGAACCTATCTTTTTTTCCGCAATTTTCACGAGAGTCAAAAATTGCTCCAAAACCAACATATTTGCTTACAATCGGGGTCCCGGGTCTTCTCAATCGTAAAATTCGGTGAAATATGATCAAGATTGTCAAGATTGATCATTATATCGCAACTCAAAGGGTATATAAGGAATGTATATGATGATATTGACCATGGTATATCATGGAATGTACGAATAGATGGTCGAGATGAGTCCGCATGCATTATGAGAGCTATATAGCACTATATAAAACACTATATAACATTATATAATACTAAAACAATGGTTCTGAAGGAAAACCTAGGTTTTCCATGCATATGGCTATAAAGCCGGGTTTTCATCCTGGGACCGACAAAAAGTAAGGTTCTAGATTCGCTAGGTATATNTTCTGAAGGAAAACCTAGGTTTTCCATGCATATGGCTATAAAGCCGGGTTTTCATCCTGGGACCGACAAAAAGTAAGGTTCTAGATTCGCTAGGTATATGTGTATATATATATATAATACAATGTAACATGAAACAGGTTCTCGCTTAATTACATGCACATGTTGATGATGTAGAGCACGTCTATACATTGTGTCTAGCGATAAACTGCCTACAGTACTCCTAGATACAGCGCGTTCCAAGGAACGAAAATGGGCAGTTCAGCCTGGGAGTCTGGGAGCTCCCGCCCGTTGTATCGCGCCATGGCACCAATGGAGGCTGTCAACTGTGGCAAGGAACTCTGAGGAACCTGATGAAAGTCAGTCATACAAAACATGCGGAAAACAGAATCGAAGGAAACAGAACTCGTGAATACTCGTGAAGTGGCGAAATGGTAATTTCCTAATCGACAGAATATGGTGCTCATTCCACATGTAGCATCCCCAGTGGCATTAAGTAGACGAGGATTCTTTTCCAACATCCCCAGTAGCATCTCAGGATGACTCCCAACAGCTTCCAAGCTATCAGGACCCCACGTTCTCCATAAAGTCGTGAACCAACAGCCTGAGCCAAGGCTGGACACTGCTGGGAAACCTGTGAAACCTCTGTCCAAAAATCATGCAGTTGACCGTAGATACAACATAATACAACTGATGTCAAAAAAGTGAATCTTGGCAGAAGGTGTGTTTTTCTCTTCCCCGTGTTGAAGCAACAATTCGCTAGTCAGACATTAACATCAACAATTGCTGAGTGAATACATTCACATATAAGCATCAAACCCAATAAATTACAATTAACTCACCATTCAGCAGCCACTTTGATCCACTTTGGCTCCTGAGATGCTGACTCCAGTAACTGGAAAACCGTGGGCAGGCCAGCAGACCTTTCATGTGCAGGAGATGGACAGGGCAAGGTCTGGCCTTTTACACAAATTGAGATATGGGAAATTATGGGAGTATAAGAACATGATGACATTTGGTGATACACCGGGACATGGAATCAACTATATCAAACTTGAACATTTGGTGTTTTGCCCTCAATGTATTGCATTGTTCATGGGAAAATTATGATCATTTGATTTGGGGATACCCTCTTTTCAAACAACGTCAAGTGCTAACAAATTAGGATATAGTGGAGAAACGGCAAGAAACAAGTGCTAGTGCGGTGTATTGAGGTTGTATATTGAGATGATGATTGAGAAAACATATTAAACATGTATAAACATGTAACATGGATTCAATTCCTACTCTCCGTTGAACCCACATGGGAATAGCTCTCCAGGGTGTTCACTCTCCAGCTGTTCCACTCTTGGCTAACACCATCCACCGAGATCATTGGAATAAATCCCAGTACCAACACTCCGGTAGATGAACATTTTACGGAAATGAACTGAATCTTTAATGGGGAATTGATTGAAGTAAATGAGCCATGGCTTTCATGTGTAACAGTTCCAAATTGCCATTTGGGGTAACTCAAGGCCATGACATGGCCATGACTAGCTGATGGGGGTTCACCCTAAGGTCCTGACGACGCAGCCACCTCCTTCCCTTCACCTCAACAGAACGGGGCTTGGGAAGCTGCCAGCCAGATCAGCCAACTGTTGGAACAGGGGCTACCATGAGGGCTATGAAAGAAATGACGTGCCAACCTGTGCCAACTTCAGGCAGGAAGAATTGGGAGAACATAGTGATGCAAAATGATGGACATCTTTTTTCCCTGGAGGTTGCTGTAGGTTGGCGAATCTCCAACGACTCAAGCACAGGGTAAGGGGCCACCCTGCCTGCACGTTGTACTTCACCCTCAGGCCTGCCGCAACCGTTGGGTCATCATGGTGCAGCTGGTTGCAGTTGAGGGTTCAGTTGACCATATCACCATGGCCTTCCACATTTCAATCCTGCCGCACCTATGCACATCTTCTTCCAGGTAGAAGTCAATGCCGGCCTGGTTGCAAGGCATACGGTTCCAAATAATCTCTCAGCTGGCTGCCAATTCACAGTCACCGAGAGCCACAAGGTCTGCATGTTAATGACTGATAGCGAATGCATGTTGATAACACCAGCCATTTCTCGTTTTCATATTACTTTGTTCAGTTTCATAATTAGGTTGGATGTTGGGAAAATTATATGGGAAATATGTCATGTATTAGCACTAAACACAAAAACTGGGTATCTCACACCCGAATATTCCATGTGAGTGCTTTCTTTGTCGGCTGTTGAACCCAAAATTGGCTCTGACACTGTCCAACACCGTTTAACTGAATTGCATGTTCTTAGCCAGGGTCCTGCACCTGGGTGGCTTACAAGAAAACATGAAACATGCAGAGTTTCACGGATCTTGTCCCATCATCCATTCCTAGTTGTCAACACGCACATCCCTGAAACAATTCAGAACTACAACCTGAGCGCTCGACCCGCTGCAGTTCAACCGATGCAGCCGTGGAGACCAATCGAATCCTCAGATGGGATCTACCACCAGCGATGACCAAGGCTGGTGATGATCTGGGTCAGTGCAGCCAGGGGGTCAAAGATGGAGCGATAGCCAGCATGGGAGACAGTGTATCAGCCAGCTTCCGAAAAACAGAAGCAATCACATGGGCACAAAATCGTCATTCCTTATCATTCATTAGCTGAGTTTGTTCAAACCAGTGAGTGTGTAGCAAAAAAATGCCATAGTTCATCACTATCAAAACAGGCAACTTTGGGGTGGTCTCATTTTTCAGACACACCCAACGCAGCTTCTGCAGCTTTGACGCGACAGGATCGGCGGGCCCATGTCACCCATCTCCCCGATGGATCTGTATGATCCATGAAGGACCAGCAGAATGGTGCTACCAAGAGAAACGAAGCAAGGTGTTCTGGTATCAGTGCCTGTTCAACAGCAAGTTTGAGGACATCTAGTCAATCTAGTTGTAGAAAGCATTGAGAGATCATATCTTTTCGATGACGCCACCATGACACCAAAAAAACTCTGGCATGGTCATGGTGCATTAACGACTGTTCAAGTTGAGGGGCATGTCAAGCCCTTGTTACTGCTACACCCGCTTGCTGTCTCCGCATCTCACGCTTGACCCTCCATCACTGGGCGGAAGTAGCTTTGCCACTGCCAGTGCTTTGCGAGGCTCATGTGCACCCCCACATGGGCATCGCTGGTCACCCCAACGGCCCCAACACTCTTAATGCTCCCAGTCGCTGAACAAAATATGCATGATCGACACACATCAACAGCAAACATGACAAAGATAAAGGTCATGCATAACAACTATATGCAATGTAGTAACATCTAGTAGCAGTTCAAAAGCTGTGCATGTCCGTGAATTTGTCACTTCAGCAGAATTTCAACATAGTTCAAGAGCTCGCCGGGAGCGGTAAACCCCTGACCCTACGCCTCGAAGTCATGTGAACACCCAGCAGGCCCGATCAACCGAGACGCATTAATTAGGTCACCATCCTGACTCAGATCATCTCAGATCATTTCACCCCATCCCTCCCAAAAAAAGCAATCATCCCGGGTATTGGAGGAACAGAAGACTGACTAAAAGAAAGATGGAACCATGATGGGAAACTGGAAAATAAATGAAAATAGTAGCCACCAGAAAGATCCGTCATCTCTCCCTCTCGGCCATGTCTGGAACCTGTCTGATACAGAGTTCAACCAGCTGCCTGGAGGAAACTTCATGGCTGACCTGCGGCCGCCAGGTTTAGGGATGCGTGAAGAGCATCGAATGTCAGGGAACCAACGATCCTCCTTAGGTAAGAAACATATGATGTGACTCACACTTTTTCACAATTCAGTGGATGTTATTGGAGCTTTGTTTCTCTCTAAATTTTGATGACGGGCTTCTGACTTTATGCTACTTCATGAGCGTTCGCCGACTAGTTATAACTGATCTGGGGGGTTTCCCAAAATGGGGCCACAAAACCATTGGATTTCCGACTAAGAAATTGCACTTTTGGGTTCCCGTGTCGGGATACCACGGATACCACCGTATTTGTATTGGCGTAGGACCTATATAGTCTTGACACATGGCAGGAGCTCACTGCACTTTTTCCTCTGTGAAGGTATCAAAATGTCTCCGATTGTTTCGACAGTATGGCTACCACCTCAGTAGCACTGCACACCCCCAGGGCTGCAACTCGTCGATCTGCTGGCCAAATGAGGTCTGTACACATGAGTTCCAACAGGTGTGGAGTTTTGGGATGCCCCAGAAACTTCGAGTCCCTGGGTTTCTCTTCAAAGATTTCCAGAGATGTTCTGGAAATTTGCTTCAACAGGGATGAATCCACATCAGGCAAGGTCCACACTTCACACCCTTCGCAGTTCATCTTTAGAATGCTCACATTATGGAGCCTCAACAGAAGAGCTTCCAGGGTGTACCCTACAACGTCCTCTTTTTCATTGCAAGGATCCAGGGGATCATAAATCTCCCCTTCTTGCAAATCGCCCAAGCCTGGGTTGCAGAACTGATGAGTGACCGACCTTTCCGAATCTGGTACCCCAGGTAGTGTTGGTACTAAGGCACCATGTAGGACTGTCACCTGGCTTTGCAGTTGGTTCAGGGCAATGTTGTAGTGCAGGAAGAAGGCGGCAAACTTGTTGGGCTCAACTGCCAACACCTCCATCTTCATGACCTTTGCAGCATACAGGGACCAGCAACCAACATTGGAACCAATCTCCAGCAGCTGACGTTTTGACCGTGTTGACCAGTCAGGCCCTTGTGTCCGGGAGCTGTTGCCCCCACTGGCCCAAGAGCGAAAGCCGTAGGTGTCATTCTGAAAAGTGGTGTGACAGTCTTCTGCAACAGAAGGATCTTCGTTCGGAGTTAACACAAGGTAGGATTCGTTCAGATCACCTCACAACTGTGACAGCTACAAAAAAATCTGCGACTCCCGCGGCATCCCAACACGGTCATGTTTTTGTCTATGTGGCTCTAATTCCGTGCGGGCGTTTTTGTGTTTTTTGATTTGTTTGGTGGTTTCCAATCATATTCCATTCTGCATACATGGGGTGGGGCTGGAGTTGGGGTGGGGTGGGGTGAGATGTTAACATTCACATAGACCTGGCACACACACACACACACACATTCTTGATCACTTCCAACTTCCTCACACCTAGTCTTGATGCTACGGAAGACATGGGGTGGGGTTGGGGTGGGTTGGGGTGTGGGGACAAGAACGTTCTTGATGCTACGAACTTGTTCGAGGAACTTGTAACACGCTTGGCTCTCCGAGGGAAGATGTTGAAAAAAACAAATGTCCACTTTTGAAACCGTGGTATTTACAGCATTTGAACCGACAAACAAAGATTTCGGATCCACTGTTTTGGACCCAATTCTGGTTTTCCCAGATATTAGCAAGAGTCATATCATTTTCCATTGGAATTTACGATGAAATATGCACGTGTCAAGTGGAAGTGTGAGTGTACTGAAACGCTCGCGCAGTTTTAGATCCGCCGGGCTGTTTTTCTCTTTTTGGCTGGAGGGGCTGCGAAACAAGCAACTGAATGACCAATCTTATCTTTGGGGTTCCTTTTTGCATAGTTTCGCGACTGTGACTTGGTCGTGTTATGTGAGCTGCCCGGCTTAATTAGACCACGATAGTATGACTCGGACTTGCTAAGCATGTACTCCGAGCGCATAACCTCTGAGAATCAAACGTGGCAATGGGAAATCCACCATTTCTAGCTTTATATAGTTGAATTCATCATACTACAACATATTAAAACAAAATTTAAACCGTGTACGCTGCAACCCTGACGTTTGACCGCGTCTGAAGATAAGTTGATGCTACTACTCCAACCCACATATTTGCCAGAGGGGGTGGCGGATTTTTATCCCTTATTAAGATAAGTTGATGTTACTACTCCAATCCACATATTTGCCAGAGGGGGTGGCAATTTTTTATCCCTTATTAATAAGATAAGTTGATGTTACTACTCCAATCCACATATTTGCCAGAGGGGGTGGCGGATTTTTATACCCTATGGAGATAAGTTGATGTTACTACCCCACTCCACATATTTGCCAGAGGGGGTGGCAGATTTTTATACCCTAGTGAGATAAGTTGATGATTTGCCAGAGGGGGTGGCATATTTTTATACCCTATTGAGATAAGTTGATGTTACTGTCATGTTGGATGTGGTCGAACATCCGGGTTGGGGCGAACATGTATTTATTGGTGATTTTCAATTGCCATGTATGATTATCACGGGGGAAGGCAAGCGATCATGAATGAAATAACATAACAGGCAAGGACACCGTTCAAATTGCTGCACTCCTTCTGCGCATCCGGAAAGCTCATGCAAGAGAAAACAGTTTCAACATGTTTCAACAAGTCTGCTACAACAAATGCAAACAGAGCAAATAAAGGTGCCGGCCTCAATCGCATTCTTTTGTCAAGGAATGATGGTTAGTTTTGCCCCATTATGTTCAGAAAAGTAGGGGAAAAACACAAAACCCAAAATTTAGTAAAATTTCGTAGCAAGTCACGAAACTCCAGGATACTCCCGTGTTCAACGGCCTCCTGTGCCGCTTCGACGGAGCCAAAAGCTTCGATACCTGCTCTTGCCACCAAGGTGTCCGTCAAAAGACCTTCTGCAGTCGCAGGGCAAGCAGCCCAATAAAGACTGAGGATGGCCCGCAAAACCATTAGGGCAATTGGGCTGCAATTCTGACACCAGCTCTGCAAATTGAGCCGTGATGGGCCACGTAGTCCGGTCAAACTGTGATTGGTTTTTTGCCGCGGCTTCTTTCGGAGTCTGGTGGGACACCTAAACCTGCTACATAGTCTCAATGTGTTGTCAGTTATCTCCCCAAAGGCATGGAAAATATTGCAAAATCGGGTACCCACATCACCATGTCAGCTCCAAAGTTGTTTTCCCCAGTGTGCCTCCTGAGCTCTTGAAGCGGATTCTTCTCAAGGGGACTGCCACGCTTGTGACACCTGCGGGCACATGGCATGCCGTCCAGAACACTGTCATGGCAGACTAGGGACGAATTTGTTGAATGTTTCATCCATGTGCACAGTGCTGAAGGAGGGTATCAACCTAGTGCAGAAGGTCATTAATTACAGCAAAAAGCATTCAGGCAGGTAGAGAATCCATTTCACACATGCTCCACCATCAGTGCACTGCAGGAAATTGACAAAGCGTCTGCGAAATCTTCATCGCCCACCAGATACCATCTTTAAAGAATGTGGATTCTAATTTTGCTAAGATTGAACCCGTTTTCTTTCCCCATGGTATTTGTATCATTTTGTATATATCTACTTTTTTTCAGGATTGCTTTTCATGCTGACTGCCATCCCTGCAACTGACCTCCCCTATTCACTCCAACTTTTCCTGGCCTGCATCACCTTCCTCAAGCCGTTGCTTCTTGCTGGGTGCCTCTAAAACCTGCAGCATTGGGCACAATCTCAGGTCGGACCATCATTCAAATTCATTTAACATGTCGGTTTGATGCCTGTTTGGTGGCTGTTTGATGGCCCATTATCTCAGCTGACCCGGGAGGTATGACGTCAATGGTGCACCCTGAACCCTTGAGGCCCTTGGCCTCGGCTGGCTCCGCGGGCTCTGCGGGCTCTACTGCCTTGGGAGCCTGCCCCGACTTGGCCACATGGAGATGGGTCTGACAACCACATCTTTAGCCTGCAACTGCAACCTAGCTGAAAAGCAAGATGGGAAGAATCGGGAAAACCCAACAAAAATGGGATTGGAAAGAAGTTCTGCTAGAGTCTGCTAGAGAACCTGGCCTGTTCCAAGTTGATCTCTGGGAACTCATCCCACATCGCCCCACCTCGACCACAGGCTCTTCGACCGGATCCGCCTTCTCCGGAGACCTGGGCCAGCTTGGTTCGGTAAGACCATGTGGGATGGTGGACCCTTTCCAAACTAATTTCACCAGGGGCGAGTCTAGACTGACATAATGGAGCCGCTGACATCTCTAGCAAAAAAGAGAACAACATATAACAAAAGCCATGCAATTTGATTGGTGTTAACTGGGTGGATTTAGTTTGTTTAAATCAATTTTCATTTCAAGTATTCCTTGAACAAAGAATATCTATTTTCAAACATGGATCCGGTCAATAGTCAAGATCTTGCTCGGGGCATGCCGTTCATGGAGGCTTCACTTCAAACATCAACCACCGCACTGAGCTGAGAAACGACTCTGCTTGAAACAATTTTTCCAGATCCTCGATCAACCTCAAGGACACCCACCGGTGCCACATTTCGATGGATTCCCCGTAGTTGACCACCAATTGTTGATCCATGTGAAAAAGGAATTCTGACACCATGAGCTCAAGGAAAACCATCTTTTGAAGAATCCTGAACAGTCTTGTGCATCCAAAACCAGATTTGCATCTACACAAAGATACATTTGTGTGTGATCAGTGATCACGAGTGTATATATTATCTATCATTATGATCATCAACATCACTTGGGCTTACTGACGCATGAAAGCAACACATCTTTGGAACCACAAGTGCGCACAGCTTGGATATGCACCGCAGTAATTGGTTCATAACAATGTTTTTAATCCAATTATCTACAAAATATCCCAAATGAACATCAGGTATTTAACCAAACCATTCAAATAGATATGCCTACTATATACACATGTACAGAATGCATGTTATGATCCGTTATAGACTGTATACATATCCAGTGGATAATACTTTGATGCACATCCAGTGCGGTTTCTGACTTTTCCACCTGAATCTTGCAGCCACGCTGCGGGTCAGGTGCTGACTCCGGCGCGGACATTGGCTTTGTCGGCCCTTCCTTGACCAACCGCCGAACATCTTCCTCCGCGGGGTGGCAAGGGAATGCTCCGCGCACCGTTCTATCTGACAATGAAACGTCGCTAGTCTGAGAATGGGAAGTGATAACCATGACGGTAGTTTTCCAAACTAGAAACGGGACAAGCAAAGTAAGACATGAATGGCAGTGATCTATTGCATAAGTTCATAGGTATACGTGGGGGTTTCCCATTGTCAGGTTGGATTGGAGGCATATCCACCTGCGGTTGGTGGTGCTAGTCAACTGGGACGCCCACGAAATGACAAAGAACATCCTTAGCGATGTTGACCGACTTCGACTACAATACAATTCCAAGAAGAGAAAAACAAACAACTAAAACACGATTTTGGGAATTAAAGACACCCTATCCGGCCAGTTGAAAATAGACGGATAGTCCCCAAGGGAGGTGACCAGGAGGTGCCCCTTTCGTAGTGGAAACATCGGCTCCTCCGACAGTTCTGAAGCAGAGAGCGCCACGGCACGTTCTGCCTGGATTGCATCACCAACCCGGCCTGTTGGGCCTATCACTTGGCAATGGCAAATTGGGGCAGCAATGGGCTCGCCCAAAAATTATCAAATTTAAACATCAAAAACAACAATTCCAAAATGGGTCGGTCTGAAAATGGGGTGTACCCTCCAACTCGCTATTGAAATGGGAATCATGATCATAATCCATTTGGAATTAGGGCTCCTTAACTTTCAGACCAAAAAGATCTTTAACCAATCCATTAATCACTGGATTGGTTTAAGGGAAAATTGAAACCGGAAACCTCGATATTTCACGGGAAAATCCATGGTTTCCTGTTAAATTTTCCCTTAAACCAATCCAATCCATCAAGGACTCGCGCCTCCGCTTGCTCCGCGCGGCTGGTCGCCGCTTCCGCCGCGGAGCGCCACGTGCAAAGCTGGCCCTTGAGGTCAGCGCAACTGGCGCTGAGGCGTAAAGCCTCTTGCGCCTGGGGATGCGATGTTCATTGGGAAAATATGGAAAACATATGTCATTGGATTAGTTTAAGGGAAAATCTACAGGAAACCATGGTTTTTACCATGAAATATAGAGGTTTCCTGTAGATTTTCCCTTAAACCAATCCAGTGAAATATGGACAAAAATATGGAAAACATATGGAAATACAGCAGGATGGCGATATATAGTGGTATTTATATAACCAGGAATATGACGTGTTTCTTCGGAGATGCACAATGGATGTTAGTAAGTTAGAACCATCAAGAATAGCGGTCAAAATAAGGACGATGATGGAATCAACATTCAATGGTCACTTGAACCAATGACAAATGGTGGTTTGAAGCATCAAAACTGCGAAACAAATATGACTGCAACAAACTGGAATGGAGATTAAAAAGTCATTACAAGCGGTTTAACTCTCAAACCAGTGGATTTAACGACCCAAAATGGTGGCTAAAAGGGGGTGCCTACTCTTTACAAAAATCAATGCATGATAAATTGGCTTTCAAACCCAGAAACAGACAAGGTCCAACAAACATGCAGGTTTAAACAAAAATGTGGATAGTTTGTATAGTCTCTATAACCTGGCTGGCTGGAGACCCTCTGTGTTATTGAAACCAGCATGGATGAAGGGGGGGGTTCCTAGCCAGCCATGTAATGTCTGTCTTCGGGAGGGCACTAGAAACCGTGGCAGAAAAACATTCAGTGCATAGAATCTATACACATATGACGTGCAAGAACTTCCACGTCCGGGCATGGAGATCCAACCCTAAAGTCAACAAGTCAAGCCGGCGTATCTTATGACCATCTTGAACTTCCCACTTTCCCCACCTGCGCAGTGAACTTCATGGCGGCTTTCCTCAGTCGCCAGCGTCAGAACTACCAACGGGGCAGGTCGGCTCAGGGAACAGCTCGCTTCACCACCACCCACTGCTGAACATGCAAAAACATGTGGGAATTTTGAGAGCTCTCCGTTTTTGGTAATTGCTTGAAATCCATCAAATTTCCGCCCATCCATAGTCCCCTAAACCTGTATAGGAATGAGTTAAGACCCCATTTCAAAAATTGCTGCCAGAAATTTGTTGTTCATTCTGGAGTTAGCATTGGATAGCATTGGTCTTGACGTCCGTCAAAGAAGACACACGATTGACAAGTTTATAGAATTCATCTCTCTCTCTCTCTCTTTCTCCATCCAGAACACATTTCCAATCAATCTAATCTAACCTTGTCCAATTAACCCAAAGTGTCTGATTCACGCTCTGTTTCCATCCCTCTAGCACTATTCAATCTGCTGAAGTAAACCGAACCTATCCAAGATTGGGGTTTATCATATACGCCATATATTTTGTAGGATATAGGAACATATAGGAACCATTTGTTGTAGGATGATGGGGTTTTCGATAGCAATCGAATCCAACCTGGTCTAATAAATCCAAACATCAAAAATCCATCTATCTGCACAATGACAATAGTCCGATTAAATTAAATCTATACCAAAAAAAAACATGAACTAATCTGAATCTACTTCAAGTCAACCATATTTTGCACCAAGGCGCCGTTCATCATCCTTGGCCTTCGCCACTTCCGCCTCCTTCACGGCGCAGGAACGTCGGAGCTTGGAGACTTGGGAGGTCCACGACTGGCGCCTAGGATTTGACGAGCCGCGATACCCCGGGGTAAATGAACATATATGTGGAAAATCCATAGTTTCACGAGGAAAATAAGCTACACATTATAAATGCATATAACTGGTGGGTATTCCACATGTATGTTGATTTATTAGAGGGTAATCAATTCTCATGGATGAACCATGATTCTCATCGCCCCCTTCCCACCGTGGCCAAGAATCTCCGTCTCAAACTCCGCCAGGCGCCGTGCGGCTTCGTTCAGCTTCTCTTCAGCCACTGCGGCCTGTTTCCTGGACTCGGCAGCCTGCCACAAGATCTGAAAATCCAACGGACATAGGCCAGTTATTATGGGGATTTATGGGGATTTCACCAACCCCCTCCAAGGCAACCCGCCAATGGCAGATGGATAAACAGCTGTAGTGGTTGTTGATGGTAAAGAATCCCCTAATCATTGGCGCACCTTTGGAGACCCAAGACCCAAGACCCTTTGGGTCCCAAAGTCACGGCTGGAAATGAAGAAAGAAAAAAGACTCAGCCACTCATTTTCACCAACTGATTTTCCTAAGCCAGCTAAGATCTCTGGACAAGTTCAACTTAACATCCTCAAATCTTGGGGCCACAATGTAAATCCCAGATCTGCCCATTTGGAGGCGATTTCACACGGCTTTATCATTATCAGATCTACAAGAGCGATCCAAGGGTTCTTGAAAAAGTGTGGTTCATTTTGGTTCCATTTTCAAAGCTATTAACCAGTCAAGGGTCTGTCTATGAATTCTAAATCATCGAAATCCCAGGTTGACAGTACTTCCTCATGATCATCACTCTTGAACTTCTCCCCAAAAAGGCCTGCGCTATCCTGCAAATCCGGTGGTTCATCCAGTTTTGGCCATCAAAATTGGGACTGAACTGCCGTTGCTTCCCCATCATTCAGCCCCTGCCGCGGCCTCGGCTTCAGCCTTCAGGCGCTGGGACTTGGCGGTCTCCACCAGAGCCTGTGCCTCTGTAGAAAGCCGCAAGGCCTCAATGGGCGAAGGGTGGCCATGGCCATGCCCTGGAACCATGTGTTTATGACGGTTATTTGATATACTTGGGAATGCGCATAGATGATCATGAGGATGAGGATGAGGACCGCTCTTCTTGGTGTTGCTATGCTTGTTAGTTGTTAGTGTATGTGATTCTAATTGCATCTTATTGCATTGTTTAATGAGATGCCGTCCTACAATCGCAAGAACCCTTGGGGCATGAAAAAGCCGGTTAGGCAACCAGAACACAGTGGTGTGCCTGAAAATGGGATATACCACCCAAATGGATATGGTGTTTTTTTACTAGGCAGCATGGTGATGCATCACTGATTCTTGGGGTACCTTACTTTCAGACAAACCCAATATTTATGTCACATCATAGTACTTGAATCTTCACCGAAAACAGTCTATTGAGTCTATTGTCATCTGTCTGATCTGGTTGGTGTGTTCAATTCACCCCCCGCCTCTTCAGATGCCGCATACGCCGCAGCACGCTCATCGCGCAAGGTGCGGTTGGAATCCTGGCGGTTTGCAAACTAGAACCGGGACTCTAGATGCGTAATCCCCTGGTTTGACAGTTTGACCTATCGATCATCTATAAAAGGGGCAATTTTCTATAGCTATGTCAAAGAATCAACGGCTTATGTTAGTATCTACCTGTGTCTATCTGCATTGGTATTTAAGGCTGTGAGTTGTATAGTACAACAAAATATGTACGACAGCTTGAAGATGGAACACAGGGAATCTGCATGCATTTGAAGAACAAGGATTTTAAAGTACGGTATGGAAAATTGTCATAGCTCCGTCCACTCATTGGGGCATCAGCCAAAATGAGCTGATCTGAGTATCTTGGGTCCCCTCTTAGATCATATCATGTGCACTGGGTGAACTGTGAACAAAGGATGAATGATACTTTATAATTAACTAGTAAATTAAACAAATTGCAGAACATGCCTATATAATATACGTATACACAATTACACACACACACACACACATGTGTGTGTGTAATTGTATATATTATATATACATGAAATACATCACCAACATCAAATTGTTTGGACCAACTTTTCTGTCTTCTCAGGTGACTCTTGCGGCCCTCCTGCAAGGTCTTCAAGGTCTCTTGCAGCACATCAAGCTCGGCCTGCAGGGATTTGTCATGATTTATGATTTATGGATGTTGATTCATCCAGCCCCAAAGATGGGGATTTCATAGGTTTCGATCATCCAGTTTGCGCGAATGTAGCGGAGTTCCCATGGTCTGGCTGCCGGCAATGTCCGAAATCCTGCCTGCTTTGCCATTAGAGTTTGTTCAGCCTGTGCGCTGACGTGTGAAGTCTAATAAGTCTGCAAGGCCTCGCCCTTGAGAAATACTTCTCTTTTCTGGTTGGTGGTTTCAAACATTTCAACCCATCTCCCGCAAAATCTGGAGGATTCTAATGGATTAATTATATATACTTAAATACATATATACATGTATAGACTATAGATCTATAGTCTATAGAAGGTATTTTGATGACTTCTGATCATCATTCCTTGTAGGACGGGGTTTCGATTTAGCAGTTTAGCATCTCTGGCCGGTTTAACAGTAAAGAACCACATCAACCGCGTCCAGAAGATGTTGATGCACTTGTGCCGAGTCTACATGCCGTTCACGCATGTGCAAGCAAAATCATGCGGGTTGGTGGTTGAGCAACTCCCTGAGAAATGGGAAAAGTCAACAAAAACTCCAAAAAAAAAAACCTTTTGAAACCACCAACCAGCCCGGGTTGCATGGAACCCCTTCCACCTGCTCTTGGCTGATTTGCTTTTGCTGCACCTTTTGCTCCAGCTCTGCTTTGTCTTGGCTTAGCAAAGCACCTTGGGACAAATCTCATGTGGCATGAAAGTCGTCACAGCAACATGGTCGGATTACCCTCCAGTAAACTAGCTATTGAAAACAGGCCATGTATAGTTGATTTACCTATTAAAGGTGGTGATTTTCCATGGATCTCTTAGTTTGCCAGATAGCTGCTTGACATTTGATTGAGCCTGGCCCTGAACAAAGCCTGGTGATCTAACCTGGCAACGGGATATCCCAAGTGGCCGCATTCGTATCAACCGAGGCTGGACAGTGCCATGTACCAAGTGACACCTCTCGGTTAAACGATGTGCTTCTTGGCTTTGGGATTTCAGTTCCGCCTCAGATCCGCAATCGCCAAATCTGACCGATGTGGTAAGCGCTTGCAAAAGCCCTCGAATGGCTTCATGGGGCTGGTTTACCAGATTTGTATATACATAATATACATGTATATAGATTTGTATCATTATATATAATTATATAAATATATATTGTATTATTACTACATGTTCGAGTGATTCCTCCTAACATTACAGTAATTACATAGTACATCATGGTACCATCAAACCATTCGTTGTGCACCGGCGATGCCTTGGCACGAAGTTCCCGTTCTTCAACTGCCACATATGCCTGGAGCGGCTTCATGGCTTGAGAGATATCTCGAAAGGGTCATTGGACCTTCAAAGCCAATTCACACGTTTGGCAAAACTGCAAAACCCAAAAGGTATACTAGAAATTACCAACAAAAATTGAAACACTGACAAATTACTTTTCTATCTTTGCGTGGGTTACATGGGGTTGCTATACTGAAAACAATCCCCACCAAGAAATATGATGGTTCCAATTCTTGCGGCTTGCCTTCTCTGCTTCGGCTGCCCGCTGTTCAGCCTCTAGCTGAAGAGTGTTCGCCTACCGCAGAGGCGATGGGTCAAAATTCCCATACCCGTTGTGAACGCCAAAATAGCTGGTAAATGAATCTTCATCCCCAAAATATATTCGTAGAGTAGGTTCTGATCCATCCCTTTTTTCTATCTGTCTATCTACCTATCCATCTGCCTGTTAATCCATCGATTCCTTGAAGGTCAGTGCCTTCCTCTCATGCTCACGCTTCCTGATTACTAACACTTGATGGGGATTACTCAGATTCCCAGGGTGTAAGTAAGCATAACGAGCCTCCTTTTGCTTGGCCTCTGCACATCTGCAAAGTTCCTGCAGCGTCACACGAATCTGCCAGCCGGCCAGTCTGACAACCACACTAAGGTCAACAGCATGGGCAGGGAAAGCAACCAAAAAGACCACAACATTCATGGGAACATTCATTGGAAACCTTGCCGTGGTTCCAAAACATCCGAAGAATATTCCAGTCAATTGTTGGATTGTCATTCCAATTTGAACATATTTGAACCACAAAACGCTCCAGACATGCTCCAAATCCAGATGTACAAACGTCCAACAGGCAGCTAGGTCTCGCCAGCTACCCCCCTCCCCAAATTTTGTCCTCGGCAAGCTTGAGCTCCTGAGCTCAACGATGCCAGAGAAGATGGAAACCCTGTTTGGTTGGGATTTCGATTGCGTCGGTATGGTGACATGAAATAAGGGACCCATTGACCTAAGACCTAAGCATGACTGGCCATGTTTGAGTACTTTTTTCACCATTTTGAGTCAACATAATTCACAGCAGTGACCTGCATCAACCCAAAGCACTCCTTGGAAAGGCAAGGTTTAGTTGTTGCTTCATCTTGGTTCATCTTCTCAATGTCCCCTTCATTTCTTGATATTTCTTGGGAGAGGAGGTTTCAGCCCCTCCGGCACTCCTGTTGCAAGGTCTGAACTTGGCATTTGGTTTCTTCCTTTGAGGCGATTGCAGCTGCTGCAGCCTGCCCAGGAAATTCACGATGGGATGAACCATGATGACCCCTGGACAAACCACAAGTAACGGTGCATCGACTGACTGAAAGTTCCCAAAACAATTTCAAACACCCTTTGGAGAAACGCTGGGGAATTTCACGAGAATCACATCAGCATCAAATACTGTAGACACATATCATAATCAAATATCATCATCAAATATCACGTGTGATAAAATCAATTAATTTCCAGCTATATCAACTATAACAATATCAATAATTAGTCAAATGTCATCACCAAATATCAACATCAAATGATAATCACATCTATTCCGAAGATTTGGTCTTGCATTTAATGATGGAATAGATGGAATATCACAGTCATAAATTCGCAAAATATCATATACTCAAATATCCTCAAGCGTTGTAATCCAATCATATTAATATCAAAATATCAACGTAATTCCATTCCATCATATATGTAAATAGCAAAATCCATGATAAAACATCGAATAGCATGATAATCAAATATCATGATTTTTATAGCACTTGACAATCAATGTTCCATCAAATGTCAACATCTTGATAATCAATGGTCCATCATAATCAACTAATGATAATGACATTTATGATACAATGATATGATGATGAAGACATTTCATGAACATAGTATCTTAATAATAAAAAAGCAATAATATTAATATATTATATATTCATAACATTACAAAGTATCATTCTTACCCCCTGGTAATTTAACATAGCTATTGAACATGGCCATTTATAGTTGAATTTCCATGATTTTCCCATTAACAATTGTGATTTTACATAGTTATGTTAGTTTACCAGAGGATAAATATCATCAACACTTAGCAAATACCTCCATTTATAAGGGATTTTCCCATTAAAACAGCACAAAAACACCATTATATAAATCCCCACCTTTATCAGAGAGTATATGGAGGTTTCCTAAAATAGGGGTACCCCCAAATCATCCATTTATAGATGGATTTTCCCTTATAAACCATCCATTTTTGGGTACCCCATTTTAGGAAACCTCCATATATGTTCTTCCCAGTCTCAAACATCGCCCACCTCCTGGGCGCATCGTGCGTCCTCTTCCGCTTTGGCCGTGGAGGTACGGAGCTCAGTGTTGAGCTGCCCAGTCCTCCGGGGACACGGGGCGGGTCCGGAGGGATCCCGCAAGGGGTTGGCAGCAACGTGGAGGTATCAACGGTATAAAAACCCGATGAAAACCACATGAAACCATAGAAAATCATAGAACAATCATGAACAATCATAGAAAAATAGTAGACAACTATGGAAACACCTTGTGAAAGCATAGGGAACATGGAAAAAACATGGCAAATCAACCCATCGTATGGGGATATTTCGGGGAGATTATGGAATGTAAGGCGGAAATTGAGGTATAAACCCAATGATGTTCTGATTATTGGGATATGATGGGAGGTAACGGGAGACAAGTACCAAAATGAAATGGGTTTGGAATGGTTCTGGGATACCCCAAACTGGGAAGTTTTTATGGGCAACATGCGAATACAATGCGATACCATCCTCATGAATGAATCATCATCAATGACAACCTCCTGAGCGATTGATCCACAACAAGAACCGGAGCGACACGGCAATCTGACGAGAGCCATGGAAAGGAGATTACCTCCCAAACAAGGCCAGCCAGCAAATCAATCCACCGAAACCATTCTGAACCAAAACCCTTTCTTCTGCCTGTCCCAAGGATGTTGCACTGGTCGCTAATCAATAGAAACACCTTCGCTCAACCCATTCACTTGAACTCATCCAGTTCCATCTTCTCCCTTCCACCGCCAGCAGTTGATCCATGGCAGTTCCGTGGCAGTCCTTTGCAATGCAGCAGTTTGAACCTCCAGCTGTGCGAAGCTGCTGCGCTGTGCCTTCTGCGCTTCCTCCAACTCCTTCCGAAGCTGCGTGGCCTCGTGCCGGTTTCGATGCTGGGACCACTACAAGGGCCTGGAAGAGCCTGGGAGGGCTGGGGGGATGTGGTTGTCTTCCAACAGGGGAAGAAGATTCAGAGGAATTCTTCCGCTTTGATCCAAAACTCGATCCAAATCTTGGGTGGTAAAATCTTGGATGCATCTAAGTAAGTAAGTTGGAGAAGTTTAGCCCCAGACATGGTACTGAGTTGGCCGCCCTGTTGCCCTCATTATATCCCCACCCTCCATCCAACCTCCTGCGACATCGCGGCTTGCACTTCAGCCAGCCTTGCCTGAGGGTGGCACCCAAATTGAGTGGGCTGGAACAAGAACCAGGAATGGCGGAATGGCCATTTCTAAGTGCATAGAATCATCTTTCAAGATTTCCAAGGCAATTTATCCAATTTCTTATCATTTTGGCTGCTTCTGTGCCATAGCTTTCAATATCTTCCAGGCAATCGGCTGCCAAATTTGGGGAGGTTCCTCTTGGTAAACTCCACCGCCGGGATCAGAAAGGCGCCTCCGCTTCTGCCTTCATCTTTGCAACCAGCTCCTCCGGCCGTTGGAACATTGGGGAAAGCCAGCCCTGAGCCAAAAGTTCAACCTCCAGGAACTACATCAAAACAGAGCAAATTCTATATTCTATACCTACAATGAGTCTGGAAGATGAATGCACTCTTGAATATCAACTCATGAATGGAACAGCCCGTTTTTTTGATCCAATTTCTGGGTTGCAATCTCAGATTTCAGGGCGTTAGTCCGTTAGTCATGGCAACTGGTGCAGGACTCACAGGCAATGGCACCTTCTGCTGCAGTTGGCTTTGCTTCAAGTGATGCTTCAGAACAGCCTAACAGCTGGCCATTTCGCATCAAAGGCGGGTGCATTGTGGCATTCCACCTTTCATTGGTATGATTAGCTGCTTGATGCACCCAAAAAATAGCCGATCATTCCCCCCTCCCCCCCACTCTCTCTCTCTCTCTCTCTTTGTTGGGCAAAAGTGTCACTCTGAAACTTCTTCCATCTTATTCCCCTTTTTACTGAACTTTTCACAACATGACTCACGTCTCACACTTCCGCTCCGCCCATCTGCCATGCCACGTTTTTGGTGCGCCAATGGCGACGATCCTTCCGCTCCTCGGCATCCAACTTGGCAATGGCTTGCAAAAGCTCCTGCCACTGCTTTGGACTCGGAGTGTATATAGAGGTGGTCTTCGTGCAAGATTTCGCATGCACTTAATACTCGATACACAACAATTCCCATCCATTCCATCCCAAGGATATCCGACAATTGCAACTTGTCCGACCTAGGTTCGCAATGCAACAACTCCATCCATCTCCATCCTATGATGTTTTTTTGGGAACTAGCTTAGCTAGCTTTGCAAAAACATATGGGTTCCTTCTAGCCCCTTTTAAATGTCCACAGGGCCACCAAAATTGGGCAGGTGAACTGGTGCCAATGCCACTGGCACCGTCCTGCTTTGAGTCTTCCAGCAAGGTCGCCTGCTTGAGGCGGAACTTATTGTGACAACGCAAAACCCGACAGGTCATTCCGTTGGTAAGTAGGGAATCCCATACTTGTGAATACAATCGCATACAAAATGCGTAATATACCCCACAATCATCAACCACAGGGGTTGGTAAATGTCCTAATCGAACATCACCTAACTATTGGGGATACACATACAAAAATCATCTCCAAGAAATATGGGCGCTTCCATAAATGGGGGTACCCCAATAGCTGGATGGATTATTTCATGGAAACTCAATCTATAAATGGATGCTTTAGGGCTACCCCCATGGATTGGAAACCAAAAAATATCCGAAAGTCTAATCATTGGATTGGTTGAAGGGGAAAAATTATAGGAAACACCTATATATATTTGATGGTAAAAACCATGGGTTTCCTGTAGATCTTCCCTTAAACCAATCCGAAAGGCTGCCTCCTCCCTCAGCTGTGTGCAGCGAACTTCTTCCCGCCCCAAGGCGCTACGGATATCTTCCAAGTCCTGGCGACGAAACCGTGGATCTCGGAGCAAAATGTGGATGACATGACCCAAAAAGCGAGGATTTCTAGGGAAGTTTCCAGGGAATTTTTATGAAATTCGATGGGTGCCAGGTTTCTGTCGGTGCCTATAGCTTTTCTATAGATGTTCTTGACTCTGTATGGCAATAATTGGATGTGTTATGATATGTTATGATGTGTTCATCGCTTTCTCCATTTTAGCGATGTTAGGGTATGCATGACACTCTCATGTGTTTGTGCCTTCTTTTCTTACATGCCATAGTTAAGGTTACTATATATCCTCACAAATCCTCCAAAACCGAGTGCTTGCCTGTTTGCAGGCGTATGACTTACCGTGTGATTGTCTTCACTGTGTCAATGAATCATGCAAACAAGCGAAATACTATCCTCCTCTGGGGGGCTGCAATTGACAGCCCACTTATTGGCCCAGTTCTCCCATGAATGGAACTTAGACATGGGGCTGATCTCTGAAGGGCCTCGCCAACCTCGCCCAATCACGCTCTTTAGATCATGCTTGACGCTTTTGATTCGCACAAGAGCAGATCTCAAGTCTCATCCAACAGCGGGGCCTATGGGCTGGGCTTTACCTTCACGATCTAAGTACTAACCTCGATCATTCAGCTGTAAGATCAGGACATGCAGCATTTCAAGTTGGAACTAAAAACGAGGCCAAAAGCGAGCATCAAAAACAACAAGAAAGAGTTGAGGGACCATATCTGTGGCTATGATTCTATGTAGTTTCCCCAAGAAGTGCAAGGAACAATTCGGAACTCTTCAGTAAGAAGAAAGCTGTTCCAAAGCCCAACACAGCAACATCCAGCTACCAAAACACACCCATCCCCAGCCCTATCATGCCCTATCCCCCACCTTCTGCAGTCGTGACTTTTCATTTCGATGATCCTTCTGTAAGGTCTCAAGCCGTTCCTGTTTTCGACAGCCCCGTGTGAAGCAGCCGTGGCTGTGGACATGGCGCAGGGCCCATACCGTCTTCGAATGGGTTGGAGGTTTTTGATCCACACACTCTTCAACCAGCTCAGAGGGAAAAATCGTAGGAAAATCCGCAATACAACCTATTCCATTCCAGGCCCATCAACTTGTCCTGTTCATCAACGCCACAGCAAGGCACTCCCCAATTGGATGCAATTGGGCCCTTTCCAGTCCTCAGCTGCCTCTCGCTCTTCTTCCAACACCCGGCTGGTGTTGGCCTTCAAACGTAAGGCCTCCGCCAAGGTGCTGGTAATACCCTCATGACGACCCTGGTTGGATCGGCCATGGTTCATCGTTTCAAAACGTTATAAGGTGGGTCCTCGAATCACATGACATGACGGCAGAAGATTTCAGAAGGAAGTGGACTCAGTCACAAGCCACAACTGAACCTGGAGGCCTTGAGGGGACCATGAACGCTTTTGTCCCTGCATTTACTTGTCTGAAACTACGCGATGTGTTTCATGGCCATGGGCAACATGCCGTCCCTCTCTGCGGTTGATTTGAAAAATGTGTCACTGGGAAAGAGTGTGAACCCCCTTTTTGTGAACTGGTCCATCATGGAATAACCATGGTACAACATGGTACAACCAACAGCCATAGACATCCGGGGCTCCACCTGAAGCTTCACCCGAATCTTCAAGCGCTGCTCAAGGGAGCTGAGCTTTTTCACCTACCAGCTGCGAACAGTGCAGGAATCTCGACCCTGTTGGAATGTTGGAAGAGTTGAATCCGCCAACCACAACTTGATAAGACCGACAAGTCCCTGTCCTCAACCCCCCCGTTCAACCAGTCTTCCAAGGTTTCCCATCTGTGCTGCACCTTCTTCTCAGATTCCAAGCGTTTTCCTTCCACCTCTGCCACTGCCAGTTGCGCAGACATGTCCTCAGCTCTCGCTGAGATCTGACGAGATCTCAAGAAGCTCCTGGCTAGAACACTAACTTGGTGCGTTTGTCTCATATTATATCATATTCATATGATGTGGAAATATTATGGAACATATTAGCATAGGTCGAAACCTTATAGCCTTGGCGAACATCAAAATAGCTGGTGATTGGATGGTCATCTCTCCCAAAATGGTATCTACAGGTATATTGATCCAATGCCATCTGAGCATAAACAGCTGCTAGATGCTGCTAGGGCTTCCTACGTTTGAGAAACGGCAGCCCAATGATATTGCAGTGAATGCAGGCGGCATGCTGAAGAGGTCCATGACAAAGAGAGAGAGAGAGAGAGAGAGGGAGAGAGAGAGAGAGAGAGACAGACAAAGACAAGCAGAGAGTTTTTCAATTTTAAAGCATTTATACCAGAATGCACACTCACGCATATATACTGTATGACATATTTCTATGCAGTATATGTCTATGTATCCCCCATGCCCTATGCCGACTGCAGGTCACAGGGCCAAGTGACCCAGCGCTGCTCGGCCTCTGCGAATCTCATCTCAGCCAACTCTCGGGCCTTGCGAGACCGATGGGAAAATGGGGAGCAGTGGAGATCCGCGTGGCTTTAAGGCTTTAACCAACAAACATTGTGTTGAAACACCTTTAAAAAAATGGGATTAACATAGAAGAATCGGGATTAACATGGATTTTAAAAAAAATGGATTGGATTAATGATTAATATGGATTAACTAAGAAATTTCAGGGTTTCATATATGGGTATGGGTCAAAAGATGTCAAAACCTATGGGACCAGAATTGGGGGGATTAATATCCATTTATATAAAAGCTATTTTCATGTTTACCAATGTGCTGGGATTGTGCCGCATAACCATATGGTTTCACCATTAAAACATTAAGATGATTTAGATGGATTAATCAATTCTGATGCTGTTGGTGTTGAAACATCATGAGAGATTGGGATTAACATGGATTAACATGGATTAACCATGACAACTGGAGATTTAATCAGCAAAAATGAGATTTCACAATGAACCATACTACTTGACCAATAAACAATATGGGTCTGCCTGAAAATTGGTTATACTCCCAAAATGGCAGTTTCAATCAATGTTAAGGCGGATAAACCATCAAATTTTGGGGGTATCCTATCTTCAAGCAAACCCCGCATGGATGAACATCCCAATGATTTAATTAGTGACAAAGCCTGTAAGACTGAGTCAGAATCATTCTGATGTTGGTACTGGTCGCAATGTCTAAACCTCAAATCAGGACGATCAATGCAATCAGGTTTGGTCTGAAGTTCACCCTCTGGGCCACATATAGTGTTGAATAATTATTCCGATTGAACTCTGCTCTCCTGGCCTTTGCCAGTACAATAGACTCAATCTGGAAAATCAGGAGTGTGAATCCAGGTCTAAACAACCGATATAAACCAGGATATGTTTGATGAGTTGGAGGTTGCCCCAACAAACATGAGTTGCCATTCAAGTGGCACACTCCCTTATATAACCCACTCAGAGGCTTGTTAATTAATGCGGGGCCAACATTGGCCAGTTGCACCTCATTGGCTTCGTCGACATCCTCTGCAAAGCGGAGGGTGAACTCACCTACAGATGCCATTGGGACCCAGTGGCAAGTGTCACAGCCATCAAAAGTTGCGCCAGGCGGTGCCTGGAATAGTTAGCAGAGTTGGTGTATAACTTCAACAAATGTGGTTTATGTACATCTATCATCATCTATCGATAGTTCATGGGGGTTATAAACCTTTACAACTGGGGGGCACCATGTTGCAGGTTGTCACACTCAACATGTCTGTTTCAGAAGAAGACAATCGTAGCGTTGCAAGCTTGAACAGTTTTCCAGGCTTTGGGATTCTGACCCAGTCCAGAGCCAGGAACGCAGCTTTTCCTTAGGAGGGCGCAACCTACATTACGCTGAGCATAGATGAGCATAGGGCATGATATCATCCTCCTCACCTCTCCCAAACTGTCGTCGTCATCACCATCACCATCACCATCACCATCACCACCACCATCACCACCACCAGCATC
Source organism: Symbiodinium sp. clade C Y103 (assembly GCA_003297045.1). Lineage (NCBI taxonomy): Eukaryota > Dinophyceae > Suessiales > Symbiodiniaceae > Cladocopium > Cladocopium sp. clade C. Next base: position 47,919 of record BGPT01002435.1, on the reverse strand, counting down.
ATCATCATCATCTTCTTCTTCTTCTTCTTCTTCTTCTTCTTCTTCACCACCATCATCTTCACCATCATCACGTGATCATCTATGCACATTCGCACGGTTTCCCAAGATTTCAAAAATTGTATCAAAGCACTGTTGACAACAAGTCAAACACGCGTTGGCATCATCACCACAATAATTCTCGTCAGCTTGATGTCACATGGAGCTGGACCTCCCAGCTATTGGATGAACACTTTGACATATCTTTCTTGGAGTGATCCACCCCACCCAAAAATAAGAACATGATATAAATGATATAAACATAAACACAAAAATAAAATAGGTAAACATATGTAAACATACTGTTTCAATATATGTTCAACAGGTTCCTCATGATCTTCAGTCTCTCCTTCAATCATCGGTGTCAAGTCTGTTCCCGCTGTTGGCATCTCACCAGCAGGTCGTGGCCCAGCGTCAAGACCTTCTGAATGATCTTCAGGGACTCCTGCGATCTGGTGATCCGAGGTTAGCATTGGTTGGCTACTATTGTATACTCTCTCTCCATTGTATACTGTTGGTATGTTTTTTGTCATCTTTGGCAACTCTTCATGTTTCAAAATGGTTCAAATGCCTATGATCCCTGAAGAGGACTGGTACGGAATGGTACTATAGCCACTGGATAGCTGGACCCACAACTTACATCAACTTCCTATATCTTCAACCCCGCCAACGGCTCATGCCAGTTTTTCCCGGTCCTTGCTCACCATATCCGCATGACGTTCGAGGAATCCCCGCCACACGTCAGACTCGCGACGGATGAGGGATGCAAGTTCGTCCTCCCATGCAACATGACTGGGTTGTTTACGGTACAGGATCCAGGCAAGTCCGAAAGCCATCCACCCAGGTGCGAAATCATCACATCACCCATCTAGGACCCTCTCGCTCTCTCTTGATTTGCAACAGCAAATGAAACATGCTGCCTGCCAACGAATCCCATCCTCCAAAGACAATAGCCTAGCTGTATGACAAAATCCAGTACTTCATCAGAGTTCCTGGGGTGGTCGTTTACCAAATCAGTTCAAATCATATTCTGAGTGGAATGGATGATTATATCAAGAACCTGCAAGGACATCAAGATCCATGGCTTCAATTTGCTTGAAGCGGCTTTCAAAAGCGCCCGAAGAAAAACCACAAACAAACAGTGCAATGGATTCCCTTTGTTTCTGGTGGATTGCCCCAGGGGAAAACTGTGTGAACACGATGGTAAAAAGAAAAAAACATACAAAATAAACCAGTACAAAGTAGATAACTAACTATATATAATTACCATATCTACCCATCACATCCCATGATCCTGCTATTTTTCCACTCCAAAAAAGTCTTTTTCTCCATCCGAACTCAGCTCCAGGGTTTCCCATCTCCTGCAGTTGTTCCTTGATCTCCGTCCAACTGCAGTTGACCACCTTCTCCAGCAGCTCCGGCTTCGATAGCAATGGGGAGATCACCAGGAAGGCGCGGGGGTTACGGTCTGCCACCTTGGCATGGCAAGGGGGAACATCACATGAAATCAACATTGTAAAGGTGATCAAAAAATATAGGGAAATATGGGAATCATGGAAAACCATTTAGAAATGCGGGATTTTCATGGAATTTCGAATTCTACCTTAGATATCTTTGATTGAGAATTGGAGAGCAAGCCCACAGAAGAATATAATAAGAACATATAAGGGTCCGGGTCAACAGAAAATGAGATGTTTTCAGCCAACATGAATTTGGAATTTCACCAGAAAAACATGAGCATGTTTGGCCCCAAAAGATGGGATGATTTAAGGAAATCGCACTGAAGCCTTGGTTCAAGCAAGTCGTTGATGCCTTTGCAGTGCTGCCCTTGCTGCTCACCGATGAAATGAGGCCCCTGTTTTGTTCCAATCAATGAAGTCTTTGTCCGACGACAGCGGGCTATGTACAAACTTCATCAAACTTCAGTCTATAGCAGCATTGTGCAACACGGCGCCTTGGGGCCGAAGCTCCATTTCTGCCACTTTGATCCATCCTGTTGGATTCATCCCAGGCACAATTATATGGCAGTCAAACTCAGCCCAAAGCACCACTCAGAATCCACATGTTTGGCTCCCAAAACAGCCTCGAAGAGCAGCAGTAGATAACGTGTCCGCTCGCCCAAAAAATGGGCCAGCATCAGGCTGCATCTTCCCACCACGGGCAGCAGCTCCTCATCACCTCCTTCAACTCATAGGCCCCCAGGCGCCGCGCGCCGGGGCCGAGACCCTCAGTGACATCGGCTGAAGGGAGCTGCTCCAGGAGCTGCCGGAACCATTGCCTCAAGCAGTGGGGCCATGCTGGTGCTGTGGTGGGGAACATACGGCCCTGCACTACACCATGCCAATCTGTACAGAACCAAGGTAAAACAACCAACACTAACTAACACAACAAAAATCATTTGGAAAATCCACCATTTGTATATTATTCTACTGAGAATTGCATGTCTTGCAAATGTCTCTGCTAGTTCAAGGCTGGGCATAGAATATCTTGGCAAAGAGCTTCCAGAAGGAAACATGGCAAGAACTCATATATTGATATGTACCAATCATATACAGTACATAGATATATACATAATATTACATATATAACATATCATATATCATATATATATATATATATATATATGTATCATGTCATACCTCAGAAGCTGATCTAAGTGGGTCAGACTCGACGCAGATGGCGGTATTTTTCTGCTGCCAAGAGTCGGGTTTTCATCTCGCATTTGTTGATGATAGCGACCAATGCCTGGCAGGGCGCTGGAATGCACTGTGGTTGCTGAAACTTGCACTTTGAATTGGCGCAATGCGGCGAAGTATGGCACATGAATGGAAGAGCTAATATAAGTCTATGACATACTTTGCTTTACTCCTACTGCAATATATCACAGGGAAAGCATTTTAGAGAATGGAATGTGTTCAGCATCATTCTCCCCATGTGTTCCCATTTTCTTCAGGGGCATCCCTGGGCCTTCCAACATCTCTTGTTTCTGAGGACCTTCGTCATGTGACCGGCAGGCGGATTGCAGCTCGCAGTCCCGGAAGACGTAGCGCACCAGAAGAGGCCGCACCTCCTGAGGCGCTGAAAAGACCATCATGAACTGACCCATGAATGTACAACGTGGTACGTAACGTGGTTGTTCGATTTTGGTTTTCAATGATTTTTGTTGGTATATTATGTATATTAGCACTTCTAGTAGTCAACATCATTTCAAGCATTCATGTTTTGGATATCCAAATGTAACTGGAAGGCAACAAAGAGTTGGTCTGTCATATCATCCATGGCAAACACACCTTCAAGCAAATGCCCAACAGGACCTCTATTCTTGCATGCAGTACTGTGCTATACATATCTCACCTCTCCCAAACCTTAATCCGCGGGTTCCCCGTTTTACAAACGGATCCAACGGCAGTTCTTGCCACGTTGCCGGCACAAAAAGGCACCGCAGGGGTCGTGGAACTTGCAGCAGCTTCGACCACTGTGGCGATGATCCCTTCAAGTGGGCCGCCCTTTCCTGGGTGGAGCTGCTGGTAGAAGTGGGAGGATCATTCCATGAATTGTACCTGCTTTTAATGTTTCCCTATTTATAAGCCACTTAGATATTCATGGTGTATAATATCATGTAATCAATAGAATGGTATTTTATACAGCCCTGGCCCTGTAGCTAGTATTAGCTATATAGTTATGAAAGGGTTTAATGGGATAACCCCGCTGAATGGGGACTTACTCACTAGGCCTCTTACTAAGTGGGATGATCCTCCTAATCTTATTGGAAGGTTGCCTAAAAAAGGGATCCCAAAATCATCCAACATTGACATTGGTCAACATTGGTCATTTCTAATGGGGAAATCAATGCTACTAAGGGGCCCACTGGCACCAACTGTCAAGCAGAACCCTATGTCTTTGTTGCATCCTGTGATATCCTGTTCATACACATACATAGAGATAGAGAGAGGTTGGGATCGGGTGGCTAGAGGTTCATCTAGACTGCCCCCCCCGGTCTGTTGTTACCAATCAGGCAGTCCAAGTCTCGCATGCAGAGCAAGCTTGGTTGAAGCAAGTCATGGACTCCAAATCCTCCATGAACTGACTGCTGCTGCTACTACGCTCGACCTCAAGTGCTGTGGCGAAAGTAGGTGCTGGTGGCCCGGCAACACGAAATATGCAGAGTGACCCCAGCATATCACTGATTTTCACACACGTACACACATGCGTATGTGTATTTAGAATACATATGAATACATACTGTATATGTTTACATGTATGGCAAGTTTGAGTGTGAGGTGTCTTGGTCGTATCACCAATCGTGTCATTCTCTAGTGTCTGATCGGCCCGGGTCAGTGCTTCTTCAGACGGCCAAGCTCCACCGAGGCACTGCACACCATAGAGTGAAGCAATATCGCCTGCGGAAGTTGGGCAACACTTCGTGTACCTCACCACTGGTCAGGACTGAGTGGATGATAGAAAAAATGTGAAAACATATTGAACATAAGACCAACACCACTGCAACAACAACCACGACGACAACAATGAGGACACTGGTGTGCCAAAGCAAAACGACTGCAGAACGAAAACAAACAACAATGAGCGTCAAGAAACACAAAGACCGTGCAAAGCAACTTTCAAGAGGACAACCACAGCCACGACAACCGTCCTATATCTGATAGCCTCTTGGAATGTTCGGCTGGTGGATGATGTCAGTAGTGATGTGTAGTGATCACTCCAACTCACACGTGCTAAACATTTGGGAACACCTTCAACCTTCCAGAAAGTGGCATGCAATTCGCAAGAACAGAATCATCTCACAAGATCATGGAAGTTTTGCTTGTATAGGATGATCTGGCAGTCGCCAAGACACCCCCACCCCAAAAGATCATAGAAGGCCCAATTGGGACAGAAACATCTGCGGGACTCTTCGATCTGAACAAACGTCAAGTTGCCAAACGTGGATGAAACAAAACCAGCCGCCCGAGGGTTGGAGCGATCTTCACTGGCGGTGATGGATATGGATACACTCGCAGCTCCCCTCCGTGTTCTGATGTCCATCCTTCATTCAAATAGAATAGAGCTGTCACACGCAAGACTTGCTGTCCTGGGAGCGCGAGCCACGGACTGGCTAGCCTAAGGAGCCTAACGACATACGTATTTGATCCCTCCCACACACACACACACACAAACACACACACACACATACATATACAGTATACGACGAAATGATCTCTTCAATGCCCCTTGGTGCAAAGCTTCCATCTTCCTCACCAGAAACGCCAGAGTCTGTGTGCATAGTATAGCAGCCACCATTGCCCTTGTTGATTTGCAGTCCTTAAACCAACAAATCCAGGGAAACGGGTGCAACAATTAGCCTATGATGCCAAAAAGGGAACCGCAATGAACCTATTCTGATTCCAGATCAATTCGATGGCCAACTGAGCAGCGTCAAAAACTCAGTGGGGGCTCCTAATTTACGGATTATAATCCTGTGATGAGAATCCCAAATATATCGGGCGGCGCAACCCCCTATAATCATTAACCAAATGGGGGCTGTGAACATTTCGGAATCTGTGTTGAACTGCAAATAGGTGTACCATGATAATGGTCTACCTCAAAACCACCGGTTTTGGAGTGACAACGATCCATCTTTGATTGCCAACGGTGACATCAAGACCAAGATTCTCAAGTGCTGCATGGAAAGGTCCTGCAGCACTGGCAGCCTGCGCAAGACCCTCAACAAACCTTCGTCTGCGTCCATGCGAGTGAAGGTGGGCGCATGGAAACGAACATCTTTGAAGTCCAGGCTGGTTTCCTCGCTGCACAACATGGAGATTGCACAGGCGTCATGGGGATATGACCCTGGGATGTGACCTGTTTTGTCATGGGGATTTTTTTAGCAAACGGCAACTTTCCGAGCAGGATTCCATCATGTTCCACATATTCCTTCTGAAAGGATCAGAATTTGAGTGGGTCAACCACTAGTTAAACAGCAAACAATGATGCTTATAGTATATACTACCACCCTGCGAACTAGCAAATATCACTACTGTAATTCTGCCTGATCGAGTCACAATCCTTGACAGAATGAATAAGGATGTTAAGGCTCCAAAAGGACAAGGGTGAATACAACACGCAAAACGTCCAAGTACGACCAAGCCACACAAATATCATGATGCAGGGCGCCCTCCTCATGCGAGTAGGATTGACTATCCCACATCTGGCCATTTTCCAACAAGATATCCATCTCATGGCGCAAAGTCTCGCAAAGTGCAGGAGACAATGCCTGGTCCACGATCACAAAGCCATCGTGGTGTAACTTCAACAGAGCTTCATCACTGATTTTGCTTGACCTCAGTGGAGCAGAAATATCAGATCCATTCAGAACTTACTGCCTGGAGTCAACCCTTGAAACTGCGATCAAAGTCACAGGCTCCGCAAGGGCTCTTCAGGATCTCCCAAAGTGAGATCTATCGGTGTCAGCTTTGGGACACTGACCTCCAATCCATGTGGCAGAACGCCACCATCAAGCTCTAAGTGATCCTCCTTGGCAAACGTCTGGAGCGTCTTCTTGGGATCCACAGCATTATTCAGCATTTCCAGGAGCTTATATATATATATATCTGTTCTTGATTTCCCTCATACGTTTGGAAGAAGGGGATCCGAAACTGATATAAATTGGTTATAGCTAGTTATAGTTGCACAAATACCAACGGTATCCAAGGGTCTAGGTCGAGAATTGCCAGTACTAAAGCAGCTCAGAGACCACCTGCGAAAACAGCCAAACAATCTATCAATCTGTTGGCTTGTGTTGGCCACAGCTGTGATTCTCCAATTCCGTTGGATTGTCGGGGCTGCAAGCATCCCAATCTTAGATATAAAAGGGAAAACTTTGAAACATGATGATACACGAATCAATATCATCTGAGAATCTAAATATATAGATATATTGTAGTCCGATATCTCTCCAACTGTTCCCTAAATTCACCTACATTTCTTCCACAGTGCGTCACCTACCCAGAAACCAGTCCTTCCATGTCCCAGTGCTCCAAGGCATTCCAAGGCTCTGAAATCTCACCCACCCTCTGGGCTGGTTCGACGAAGATCCATGCAGAGCTGTCAAGGGGATACCAACCATTGGTGCCATGGTCGGGATCCAGTGCAACCTCGGCTCCATTACGCCCTGGGTTTCATTGGGTTACTGTAGAATGAGGCTCCCAAAGAGAAAGCACGAAACCCCTTTACTACTTTAAAATTCTATGTTTCAATCTGTTTAATGTCCAATATGATCCTTCAAGAATTCCAAAACCTGTATCGATACAGAAAAACATCCATATTTATAGCGAGGTTAAGTCATGATCAGGTTGCTACACATTATTTTAAGGCACGGCGACCAATTTATACAAACATTCATGCCTTGCTACCAAAACCATACACATTAGAATTGACAGACAGGCAGCTATGGAGTTGGAGATCTCAAAAATATTGTCCGCATCCAACGATGGGGCGTTCTTCGCCCAGGAATTCTGGACATGAACCAGCCATGGCATTCTTTTTTTGCTCTACCAAGCTCTGCTTTCGGTAGTTCTGGAGTGACATGTCGTGACTTCCCGGCTTCCCTCGATGAGTTGAAATGCTGAACGCTGAACATTGAAGCTTGTGCCCGACCTTTGGGAACAAGTTGAAACACATCAGAGCAAAGAGACTGAAAACTGAAAGCTGGAGGTATTGGCTCACTAGCTTGAGTTAGTTCTTCTTGAACTATCTTGAGCCCAAACACAGGAAACCGAAAAGAAGTCAATCTTTGTTTGCATTGAACCTGATACAAGAATTTGCTTCAACGCGTCTCCTACGGAACAGAGCATGCACCTCAGCTGCAACTCTCCAAAGTCGAAACTCGAAACAGAAACCATCAGAAACCAAACAATATCATCACTTTAAGAAATACATATGTTGGGGGGTTCTGAAAAGTCATGATCCCCAGTCGTAAAACCATGGCTTTCGGTTAAAATTATTAGCTCCAGCTCCAGCGCTCGGCTCCGGGCGATCAACACCAGCGCCAAATGCTGTTGTTCCAGCTCCATCAGGGGCGACGTTTGCCCCCGATATCCTGGTCGCGCGATCTGGTGGGATATTCAATGGATCGGGTGGATTTTTCGGGTACCCCAATAGCTGGATGGGGTTTGAACGGAAAATCGTAAAATTGAAACATCATGAAACTAAACTGATGTAACTTTCTGATTTTCTTATGCCCAATGTGTGTGCACCATGATCTGAGCTTGATTTTCAGCAGTGCTGAAAAAGTCGCGGCAACCAACCTCTGCCCAAGGATCGAATCAGGTCTCTGAAAATCGAGGGCGTCTTTCGCAAGATATCACTGGAACATTGCGGCCGCTCTCGCAGGAAGACACCTTCAGAATCTGAGGTTGGGCGTGTCTGAAGCACAACCCCCAATTGGCAATTTTTATGGGGAAAATGACAATTAACCATAGGAAATGACAGGAAATGAGGTATTTTCAGACAAACCCATTTCAACGAAAATTCTTCCAAACAAACATGATCCTGACATTTTCTGTTGCAAAAACTAGACAATGTTGGACCAAAAAATCACAAGACCAAAACAACATGTTGAAATTTTCTCCAAGCAAAAACCATGGAAAGACAAACCTGCAGATTTCACCCAGATTTGTTTTCGCGATTAGCCCAGGCGCAAGATTCCCGATGCACCGGCAAACCCTTGAGAGAGTGGAAGCGGATCACCTGATCATGACCTGCGCAGTGAATGGCAACCTGCGAATTGGTGGGTTTGTTTAATGCGTACCCTCCAGTAAACCAACAGTTTGCTATGGAAACTCACCATCGAACCGAATGACCATGTTCAATAGCTATGTTTACTACTGGAGGCTATTGGGAATATACCAACAAAAACTAGCAATTTCATGCGGATCCCTTGGGGTATAGATCATCAACAATATTAGTACAGTTGAAAATTTGGGTGGTTGAGTAACCCCCCTGAAACATCGGAAAGTCATTAGGGATCATCGTCCCATTTCCCTGAAACAAACCATCCCCTTCTCAGGAATGGGTTCTGTAAACAATTTCTAGCAATGATGAGGTACAATTTCTAGCAATGATGAGGTGTATTCTTGGGCGTACTGTACAAGTAATCCAAAACCAAAGCTGGTGGGTCGAAACCTCAGAGTTGAATTCCAACTCGAATTCCTTGAGACTATCGGTGATAAAAACTGCTTACCAAGTAGGAAAGAGACGAGGAAGGAGAGAATCCCAAGCCCATCACATTGTTGCAGTCATCATTCATAAGTTTATTCAGAAATATAGATATGCTACACTGTACATGCCCTGCACATGTATATATATATATATGCATACACCTACATTTCTGCATGTATGCGCACACACACACATATATATATATATGTATATATATATATATCTACAGTACATAAACCCATATATCTTTATGTACGCGTGTCTACTGAACATGTATGGGAATGGGTATGCACATGCTTTAGCCATGTAGGATCCCTCTAAGGCACATCGACCTAAGGAGGGAATGACTTCACCATTCGCGATGAGACACTGAAGATCTTCTTCATCTTCTGCCCCTCGAAGAGTTTCAGCAGCTGATCCCCGACCTGGCCGAAAAAGAACTATGCACACATACCCTTTTTAGGCGGGACTGTTTTTTTTTATTTACCAAATAGAACATGATATACATATTACACATACACATGCATATATATATATATGTAGATGTTGTATGTGCACAACATAGTGCAAATATTGCATATGATAAAAGATACCTGTAAGTTGTAACGTGTCCTATAATATATGTAATTATACCTTCTATATGTGTGTGGAAGCAGCATTTTCTTCAGCTAATCCAATGATACGATAGAAGGTGTGATCACATGTGCATTGAGAATTGCATAACAAATCTAAATCTGCTTCTAACATAATTGCGGCCCCGCCAGCCTGAAACAACAAACATGCATATGCAGTCAACCAATACTGAGAACAGTATTGTAGCAATGGCCAAGCGGCCAACTCTCCAAAAAATCTTGGGTATGAATTGCCGTGATGCTGAACTTTGTTGGAACCAACCACTTGCCCAGGGAACAACATCAAAGTGGGCCCCGATGAAAAATGCTGCACCCCGTTGGATCCAATGGGGCACTTGGACCTTCTCATCCCACCAGTCCAAGATGCTGAACTTGCAGCTCGTTGATAGATTGGATCCAGATTTTCGACCTGCAGATTTGTAGTAGTTGCGGTTCCAACCCAGCACATGTATAGCAATAGTTATAGGCACTATATACTCATAACCATATGTATATTAGTTTTCATCCACGCATGCATATATGTACATGCACATGCATATGTATATTCATCTGCCTGTGTGAGGGTGCTTAGACGTAGATGTGCGCAAAAGAAACATACATATTTATGTGTGTGCATGTGCTATACATACAGAATGATATAGACATGTATAGATTAAATACGTACATAATATATATTACGCATTAAATGTATGTATATTCACCAATGCACTATAATCCTTCCAGAGTTCAAAGGTACTCAACTTAATAATCAAAGTTTCTGCAGCTACCTACCCGACCTCCCCGCCGGCAATGGCTTGTAGGATCGCATCCTTCTGCTCATTCATACGGGCAGCATGATGATAGACCTGCATCCGGAAGAACTCCAAAAAAGTAGAAACACCAATAAAAAACTGATAAATCACCATGAAATCACCATAACATCATCATTAAACCCCGTGAAATCCCTATGCATCACCATTAAAGTCTCATATTTGCCGTAATGCTTCTCTTATTTATACAATTTGTCTGGTTTTTCTTTCAATGATTTGATCTGAATCTTTACCAGAACTTGGGATGTCTGATTAGGCTTGCTACTGTACAGCTGACGCACGTGGAGGAAAGTGCAGCAGCTATCACAAGTATATAATGATGTCATCATGGAATGATAGTCTAATACGTTATATCTATAATATATATATATATATAATCAAATTATAATCAAATTATAATTAGATAATAATTGAGCCATCTTCAGCTCCCCGGTTTAACCGAGAAGCGAGGAGCTGCTTCTTGTTCTCCAACCATTTCAGGCCTTGGAACCTGGAGAGGTTTGACAGCTGGTGCCTTGCTGAAATATGGAACTTATTTTGGGGAGATTCATGGGGATTTAGTATGATTTAGTGGTGTTCAGTGGGATTTAAGCATGATTTTATAGTGATTAAATGGGATTTGTTGCGGTTTCATCTTGATTTTGTGGTGATTTTATGGGGCTTGATATGATTCCTAGTGGAAGTAACTAAGAAACAGCCCCCTAATATTAACTGAACCCCCAAACCCCACAGATTAAAACCAAAAAAATTGCTCTAAAAACCAAGGCGAAGGCCAACAACATCACTAAAACACTAGTGACCTTTCATTTGCATCATTTGGCTTTCCAGGTATGGTATGAGTCATGTAGTTAAACCAATAATAAACCTTCCCATTCACGGACCATGATTGGGGGTCATTTTAAATCATCCCAAGTAGAGGTATACCCGATAATAAATAAATCTCCATTGTGGATGGTTTCATTGTTAGGTTTACTGTAACCTCATTAATCATCTTTGACCTCTGTTTTCCTCCTCCCTGTGGCTTTACGACTTGTCAGGACCCCCCAAATCTCATGCTGTTTTTGATCATTATCCCAAATAAAACTTGCCATTCTTCAAGCCCGCCCAGAATCTGGAAATGATAAGCGCCACCCCCATGGCACCATTGCAACCTTCCAGGATCCACCTGGATCCAAGCAACGGCTCTGTGAAGAAACCCAAGTCCTCCAACATGGCTTCCAACAACTTGGAGTAGCCTTGTTGCCCCAGCTCCTGTGGACTTTGACTCTGGCATCTCAGAACGTTGGCCATGATTCTGTTTGGGAAATCAGCCCACCCATGAAGAGGAACAATAGCAAGTTTAAGATGCACCAGTCAACTCATGCTCAGATAGCAACACCCGGAAGTGAGTTTGAACATGTTTAGGTGTACCTGCTGCGTTTGTGAAGCAGTTCATGGCATGAAAAGCCTTGTGCATTCCCCGACTTGTCCATGCAAGTCGTCAGACAAGCTTGGCTGCATTTGATATGTGAGTGGCTTTTGAGGTGTGCTTCCCTTTATTGCCCTTTATACACCATTGCTAAACACGAGCCCACAATCTTCCAGCCCATTCATGGCTACCCTGCCCCAAATAGATTCTAGGCCAGAAACCCTTTATCCCACCCAATAGCATATAATGTCTCCACGACTTGTAGTTATTAAATTGAGGATTTGTTTTTTGTGTGGCTCTTAAATGAGGGGATGATGGGAGTATATTAAACTACCCAACCCAGATTTGCCCAGTGTAATCCTCAATCTTGGCCTTCTCCTCATTCTTGGCCTTCTCCTCATTTTTGGCCTTCTTGGGTTTCTCCATTTTCTCCTTCTCCGGTGTTTCATCGTCGACCACCGGCCTCCCGTGTGCATCTTACGCATCCTAATCTCTGGCTGATAGATGAACAAAAGTCCTTGCAGTGTTTAATGGAGAATTATGCGAGAACTATGTCCCTATCTATCTCCTTCACATCATTATCTGTCCCAGCTGTTCTGCAGGCAAGCACAAACACTATATATAGACTATACAGAAATCCAGCCTCAAACTGACGGACTCTTTGGGGGTTTGGTCACCTCACCTAGCGATATTATGGCAGTATTGGGTTTCATGGTTGGATTTGCCAACCACACCACTTATCAAGATTGTTCTATCTCTCTCTCTCTCTCTGTCCATCTCCATCTCCAGGAGTCTAGCCTAGCCATGTTCCATCTATTCCGTGATATTTTTGCCAGGATGGTGTCTGTCCGGTGCTGCAACTTCAAGCCCTGCCAGCTCTGGTTGCAGAGCACCAAGATTCTGGATGAACTCCGAAGGCAACCTCTCTACGTGCATATTGATCCCGGAAATATGTGTTACAGTACCTGTTAGCCAAATTGGTATCATACCAGGGATGCTTGCAAAACATGGGAATAAAAAACTGTTTGAACACGGCCACCGGCCAGTTCCACTGCACCAAAAGGGAGGACATGTCATTCTTTTCTGCGCAAGAAAGCATCGAGGAAGGCGGCTTGCCACTCTGGCGGGAGGCAGGTCCCCAGGTCCAAATTTGCCTTTGATCCATGGGCAAATCCCGCGCCCAGGTATAAACATAACAAACACGGTGGATTCCCATGAGTTTTTCGGGATTTGGCTAGCCCTGGTAGATGCAGGGGTCCCGTCGGCCATTCTTGGATAGTTTCTGGCTCTGGAAAAATCATTGGATTGGTGAAAATCGACAGGAAAGCCCTATAATTGGTGGTAAAAACTATCGTTTCCTGTAGATTTTCCCATCAACTAATGGTTCTGGAAAAAAAGACCAGGGACATCGCCACTTTGCACGGACTTCGTGCCGCGCCACACCAGGTCCACCCTGTCACTGGGTGATTCAGCGGAAGACGAGTAGAGCAATGGCCTCATAATGCTTAACTAGCCAGCGATTTCAACCCGTGAACAATAGCTAATGAATGAATGAATACAGTCTGTTCATTAAAAATATAGGTAGATGTGTACACACAAATATATATGTATATATGTACATACTTACAATCATATGTATATATATATATGTATATGTACATATGTATATAGTCAACTAATCATGTGGGATCATCCTCCCAAATAAGGATTGAAGATGTTGAACACCAACAAACACGTCGAAACCACCAGCCAGTCATGCTGCCGACGGGCAATGTAGACTACCAGTTGGCCATGGGTTCACAGGGTTTGCTCGATTTCAGCAATAAATGATTGGTATGTGAAAGATAAACCCAGAAGGTGAGTCACTATGTTGGGGACCCATGTCTCTGAAATACTCTTGAAGTATGACAATGCAATTTAAAGGCTTTGTCAACCTCTTTGGAAACAGGCGCCATGTGATTTTCACCGTTGCCAACTGAAGTCGTTTTCTTGCCAGTAATCAGCATCGGACGAGCTACGTAGGATCCAGATTCGAAGAATGCCAAGGGAAGTTGGTCGTCAGGACCAGAAAGCAACGCACAGTGTCGTGTTGAAAAAGATTCTCCAGGCAACTTTCAAAGATTCCAATCGGCCAAAATCCAGGTGCGATAGTTTGCCACTGATGATGGATATCTTGGGAATACTGAGTACTGGAATCGGCAAAAGTCGCTTGGTATCTGGTGAAAGGATGTGAGGGGGATCTGCAGCATAGGCGGAGAAGGACAACGCCTGCATCAGTAGAATATGCTACAGGCCAGGGGGTTCTTTAGTGCCCATGGTTCCCAAATTCCATGGGGCCCTAGGATGAGTGGACTGCAGCTACAGTGCCTTAACGATCCTGAACCGCATTATCCTGGCAGGACAAATGCAGTTTCACATGCCTCTTGAACCTTCTGCTGATTGACATAGAAGATGGATGGCCCTAAAAAAGAAAGGTTTCTGCTGGACCATACTTGATACAACAATCTCATACAATCTCTACATTCTCGCCTAAATGATTCCGCAGAAGTGCGAATGGGGCACACTCTGGCTGGGCATCAATATTTACACTCCTGTCATCAACCCATACGATACTGGACAACATGGCAATATACATCTTCGTACCCCAAATGAAAATTAGGATCCACCATGATCCACCAAAACGTCGAGTTACATACGTGCAATCACATGTGCAGCCATCGGGAGACCCAGCGGTAGCTTCTTCAAATGGATCCGTCCCAGTTCTCCAAAGACCAACGAGCAATGCCAAAGCAGCTTACCCAAGACCAACTCCAAACTCAAACTAACAAAGTATGGCTACGAGTCAAAACCCTGGCACCATAGGTGCCCCAAAATAGCTCGTTAATGGATGGTTCTTCCCAAATCTGGTAGTGATATGTAGTAATAGGTTTTGACCCTAACAAAATATATGTTCTATGATTCAGTCTATGATGCATTCAATTGGTGAAAGCATTTGCATCCGTCCGTAGTCGAAAATGCGAATACTTACCAAGTGAAATGAAGATAAGAATTGCGTCTGCTTTTGCGTGTCTAGATTTGCTCCAACACAAACAACCCAATGCAAAATTGTTCTGTGTTGGAGGTAATGTCAGCAATCCTGTTGAGTGCAACGGTTGGGTGCTATCCATGGCTTCCGTCATGACTTCACAACTCTGCAGCTTCTGATTCAGAAGGCAGTGCCATGAACACCACATATCCTATTCGGCTCTCTTTCCGGGGTGCTTTTCTGAGGAAATAAGCCCCACAGGAATCATAAAGCATCGTATGGTTGCAAGCGGGCTAATCAGTAATTATAAAGGGAATGTCCATCTCAATGGAACTGCCAATTCATAACGATTCATAGTCCGCTAGCTTCATCAAGGAGAACATGTCAGCTGCTCACATGCTGATGGCCTTTGGAACTTCTGAGTGGCGGCGGCGCATGCCGACAACAATTGATTAGAAGGACCTGCCTCAAGCTTTGCTGTGACCTTGGACATCTTAGACACATAAATGGGCCATGGGGAACCTCGGTCTCTTGGGGCACTGAGCGGAGTATCTGACTGCTATAACTGTATAACTCTTGCCCTTTGTACCTGCGATGCTGGTACTGGTGCTTTCTCAAAGGTCCCCACAAAATCAAACACATGACGATGGCATGATGCATATAGTTGCACATCTTGAGCCATACCATCATAGGTGTGCCGGTCACTTTTTATGTGTAGCTTCTGGCAGGTCACATAACTATGCACAGGTTGCAGTGACTATCCATGTGGCTCTACTTAGGCAATTGGCCCAGAATGGCCCAGAGATCAAATCTATGCTGTCATCCTTGCCCAAGCCTTGTTGGCATCTGTATACATAGGCAACAACCCTCCAGATGCTTGGCCCGCAATGGCCTCTGCAGCCCCGATCTATCGCTTCTTACCATGGATGCAACATCCTGTAGTGAAAGCGTGGTCGGCCAAAGCAGAATCTGGTCAAGCACCAAAATAACCTCCGGTAAGCTAACATGGCTATGGAAAATCACCATCAAAATCATCGGAAAATCATCGAACTAAATGGGGCCATGGCTTCCAGCTATGTCTGAGGTTGGAGGGGCCTATCTTGTCCATACCATGTCGTCTGGCAATTGGTGACTGCGTCCAATTAACAACAATCTATCTGCTTACCTGTCCATATATCTCTCTCCATCGCGTTCTGCCCATGTATGTATATAATGTGTATATATATATATATATACATATACACGTGGATGCGTATATCACACATTTTAGTTGTACGTAATTAATTATGTACATTTGTGTAGATGATCCATATGTACATGGGTCTGAATCGGATCACACATCATGGGAACCTCTGATACAGTAGATTTCATGGTGATAGATGTCATCATTTTCATGCGTCCGGTCCGTCAGCTGGACCAGTCGGGTTCCTCAGGGTTTCACAATTGGAACACTTAGAGCTACCACCAAAACTGGGTTTTAGCATGTTTTAACATGTTTTAACCACCAAAAACTTTTAAACCGTCTATGGATGTGCATGTTTTGTTTGTCCGGCTCTCATTGTCTAAACAAATTACAATGGCCAACTAGCATTGCTATTACTGGAGTTGAGATCACTCTCTGGACACTTGAACTTCTCCAAGAGGGAAACGTCATGATGAGTGGGTTGTATCTCAACTTGACTGGATTCCGCCAATTCTACATGTCTGTGCATCCCCCTTTTTTTGTCCATGTCCATCCCGAAAAAGCACCATGAGTTCAGGTCTATTGTTTGGTTTCGCACGTTCATTAATATGAAAACCATATTGTTTTCCATACAGATAGCTATGAAAATCCTATGGATCGGAACTGCTGGCCGTGGTCGACTCATCCTCAGATTCCTTGCCGTCCAACTCTGTGGGCCCGTTCTCACGCGAGGCGTCGCGCATGGCCTGGGGGAAGCTAGGGCGACAGCTGATGAAAGCGAATGACTGGTGACTTGTTACATAGCTATCGAACATGGCCAGATATAGTTGATTTACCCATTAATAGCATGGTGATTTTTCCATAACTGTTAGTTTACCAGAGGGTACATAGCTATGGAACACGGCCTATATATATTGATTCATGATTATTTTCAGATGGGAAAATCGTACGCTACGTTCAATCACTAGAGGGTATTGTAACTGACTGCTCCTCTCAAACCAAAAATAAACATGTTTTTGAATGGTTCCGCTACATACTCACCATTCACAGTGAGGTTGTTGGATGGAAGCCGCCAATGATATTTACAAAACACGTGCATGTCATGTTCATTAAAAATCTGACTACCAGGTGTCAGCTATCATCAGGGTAAAGAATATCATACATCCATTTCTCCATAATCTGCCTCTGGTACTTTGACCACTGCAAAATCCCCGATTCCATACAATTCCCGCAGGTCCAGCAAGTAAATCATCTACATGTCTGGTGGATCTTCAACCGGGCATTACGTTCTGCTCTTTGGAGCTTTGATACATGTTTTTGTCAAACGCATAGATCTCAGAAGAAACTGGCCAAATGGCCTGTTTTGCCAAAGTTGTCCATATCAATATTAACCATCAATATTAACTATATAAATATCAACATATATTAACTATATCAATATTAACTTGATATTAACCATCACTACCTTCTCAGTAGATTCTCAGTAGATCCTTGATCCTTGGCTCCCCATGTTTCGAAACAAAAAAAAAAGCCGGCCGCCTCATAGGCTTGGGCCACCCCCATCAGGGTCAAGCCTCCCACCTGCCAAGGAATAGGATCCACCGTCCACAATTTTTCGATAAATGGATAGAACATAATATAACAAACCAACCAACTATGTATGAGGGGTGTATGTCTGGGAATGGGTATGACACACCAAACATAAATGGATATGACACGGGAGAAAAAATTATCCACCATCATCAATGGATATGTGTATATGGGTGGTTTATGATGGTTTATGATTGCTTTACTAACATTGCATATCAGGCCAAAAACGAACCATTTTGCGTACGACCAAATTTTACGACCTGTTCACCACCATGTACGACTTAAATCATTCACACAAATAACATAAAGATAAAAATAACAGTACCCCGTTCATAAACATTGTATGACTAAGAACATGCTTTTACAAAACACAAAATAGTCAACAAACAACTCACATTGTTTACAGTACCCAACCGTTCGCCAACAGTTTTAGTGTCTTGCGAGAAAAACCGCACTTCCGTTAGCAAAGCACCCCAAAATCATGGAAAAACAATAAATCAAATCAATAATCCAATACACGTCAACACGCCAAGTATCATCACAAATTTCACCCAAACAATCCATATGTTTTTCCTCAAACACCTCTTCATTCATCTTCATTCCTATCTTTGAACACCAAAAAAGCAAACCCACAGATACAAATGTCCTCAAAAATCGCCAAACAAACTTCAAAAAAAAAAGCGAAAACTCACAGACTCCCCAGAGATTTCGCCCCTCCCTGGTCTTGGCGTCCCTACCACACCCACCACAGAGGCGCTGGCCGCCACCGTCCCCAGCACTGCGGAGGCTGAACCCATGGCACTGCCCAGCGGTAAGCCACTCAAACCCAGCACCGAGGTGCCGGCAGCTCCTGGGAGGGGGGTAACCAAAACTCATGGGAAATACCGTGGAAAATTGAGATTTTGCCATGATTTTACCATGAAAAAGATGGTAAAGTTACATGATGATACTGAATTTTACCATTGAACATGGATAGACATGGTGAGTTTATATATGATTTTACCATGAAAAGACATTTTCCCAGGGAGTCTAAGCAATTTTGATGGTTTCATGATGTTCTATAAGAGATCTGAGAATCCAAACCAGTGGACTTTTGGGATTGAAATCTGCAAGAAATGTCCAATCATGAAGGCCCTTGACCAGTAGTTGAGATATGTTAAGAAAAACAACATCAGTATTTAAACAATGATTTGAAACTCTACTCCTGAACAAATTTGATGTAACAGTTGAGCATTTCTCTTGTGGATTCCCCCATATTTGTTCTCCATAACCATTCGGACTATAACATCTATAACATTCTATAACCATAAAAATTGTTAACTGCACGTGTTTGATAGTGAACAACGTTTGGGCAATTGAAGCATGGGTACAAACTACTATGAACTCGAAAACGGGGATGCATCACCTGGCATGCCTATGGGTATCCGGGGAAATTCCACTAACCAACCACCATGGTTTTCTGAAAACAAATCGGTGTACTTACCACGGTATCTCCAAAAAATGGCGTTCGTTAAATTGTATACTTGAAACACTTGCGACCTGAGGTCGGCCAGTAAGGTCGCAGCATCATTTTCAACCAGAAAGGTCGCAATGATCATCCAAATGGCAAACTCCTTTCAACCCATTTTCCATGATCTAACACAAAAATTTCTCCAAAATATGATATCAGATATGGCTAACACCACTGTTTCCTCCAAATTCTCCGTAGATTTTCTCCCCATTTTCCGTGCCTCGCCTGCTGCTGCACAGGCCGCCACCGACACCCCCGCAGCGCCCACGGCGTTGGCGCCACTGGCGGCGCTCTTCGCCAGGCGTTCGTCGTCCGGTGCTGGGCGCACGGCGCCCAGGGCCAGGGCCACGTCGGCGGCAAAGTGTTGGCAGTTGCAACCTGAGGAAATGAGTTGGGACCCTCTGGTTATTTAAGATAGCCATGGGAAATCCCCTTTAAATGGAGGTTTTAATGGGAAAACTATGGTAAACTAACTGGTAAACTAACATAACTATGGAAAATCACCATTTTTAATGGAAAAATCCAGTATAAATGGCCATTTTCAATGTTAGTTTACCAGAGGTGATATAAATGTTTTTGGGTCTGGACTCTGATTTATACACTGAAACATACTGGGTTGATGAGGGTGAATATAACTAAAGTTAAAGGGGACTTTACTATGATATGTACCTACTATGAGGTTTCCACAGGATATATCAGTTCCCAAGTAGGAGGATATTGAAACTGATATCTGATACAGGGGTACCTACCCGAATGGTATGAGAGGAAATAAGTTTGGAACCGAGATGTATACGATGATATGTTTATGATATTCTATCCCCTCTGGGCCATGGTTGGAACACAACTATGAGGATATCTAAGTTTATATATCTACTGTATATCTACTATATGAGCTGGGAACTGCCAACTTATACATTGTCTAAATCTGACATATCATAGTATATAGAACTGTTGATATTCATCTTAGCGTTGGCAGTTGTATATACTATGATATATAGGTTGATATATATATATATATATACTATGATTATATTGAATAGGGGTATCTACCTGCTGGTAATTGAGGAATAGAGTTGTACCCCAGGGTAAAGTAAGATACCTGTGGAAAAGCTTAGTTTCCCCAGAAACATGATCTGCAAATGGTGGGCTTTCTGTATCTATGTTACTTGCATGAGTGCAACTGATGTAGAAATATCTATGTAAGCTCTTGATTGATACATCTACTATTATGATATATTTAGGGGATAGATATTTATGGCGGACATAAGGTGGGTGGATTGTGGTGGGTTTGGAGCTGGGATTGACATGGATTAAGTGGGTATTGAATGGGATATCTATGCAAACAATGATAAAGCAACAGCACCAACAATACATGCCATGGGGATATTCAAATATGTTCAAACTATGGGTGTATGCAAACTATGGGGGATATGATGGCGATATACTGAGGGATATATTGTGGTGGGTGGTGGATCTACAAATGGGATTGGATATTTGTTGGAATATCCATGTAAGTAAAATCAAACAAACAATGTGTATATATATATATATCTATCTCACGGTCACTATAGAATAGGGAATATGATGATCAACATTCACCAAAGGATTAAGAGAATATCCCATGTCATGAAAAACACCGTGGCCCATACTACATTCTATCTTGTAGAGAGCCAATGTTGGTCTTGAATTTCGCGAGTAATCCTGCTTATGACATTGGCTTCCAATTTGGCTCAGATCAGCACGTTGGGTCTTTCCACATGGCAAACCCAGGCCTCAAAAAACGCTTGGAATAAAACTGAAACATGGTGCAAATGTACTGCTGGCATTTGGCCTATATAATAACATCTCCTGGGGATGTAGCTTCTCCGCATCTTGACCCATAGACAAAAAGGCTGCAGTTTTTGGGGTGCCAGGAAGCCGATGAGGCTATAGTTCTTGTAAGAAGCAATGACCTCCAGAGCATGCTGCTCCATCTGCACCAAGTTCATTGGACCAACAAGGCCCAAAGGCAGAACATTTGGCATGTCGCTGATGAAGTCGCTCTTGACGCTCACCAGGGGGAAGAAGACGTTACCTCTACGGGTCAAAATGGTCAACTGGAAATCACCCGTGACATCCGTTGATTGCAGGTGGCTACCTGTACCAAACACTTCAGACTTGGGAACTCAAAGAAGCGATCAACAATTCTCTAGTGAAAGGTAACTATATAGTTCATTCATCATTAGCCTTCCAGCTTCCATGCAGTTCTCATGTACAATTTTGAAGCTGCGCATCAGCTCTCACGGCTATGTCTACTTTCAACCTCAGGCCCCTTCAAAAGATCCTGCAAATTACAACAGTCAGCTAAGGTTTCTCTACAAATATGGCATCACAAAATCCAATGGTATATCATTATATCATGATCAAATTGAATAACATGTATATACTGTACATATATATATATATATATACATAGGTTATACCATCCCATATTCTGGGCCTTCCAGCAGAAGCTCTAGGATCAGATAAAATCGCGCTGAAGGCACCTTGTCAGGGATCAGGCTCTGGCTTGGGATGCAGCTTCTGGCTACAAAATGCCCCCCAAAATAAAACATCATGGATACGAATCGGAACAGCAACTTTGTTGGAAAAAAACTCGTAACCCCCTCCAAACAAATTGCTGTAAATAGTTGAAATTGCAACTTTGTGAAATCTCTTATTAACCCAATCAATCCAAACTTATACCAACTTATAGAGACCGCGCAATGTTTGCTTCCATCTGTTCTCAATGCCATTTCTCTGCCAATCATGACGGGCCATTTCTGACATTTCCAACCCCTCACAGCGCCTCAGAACTGAAACAATGGGATGGGGAATATGCAAAGTCGTCCGCCTTGGTCGTGGGCTGGGGCTGCCCATCATCCGTCGGTATTGGTAGGTTTGGACAACCTTCACAACGGTTAGAGATCTGAACATAAAACCACCAACCAATATTGTGAGGATCTCTGAAGCGAATCATCCCCTTAAGACGCTGAACACTGGAATGGTTCGGGAGCATCCATAGAATGTGTGATTTGCTGCCCTTGGCACTTCATCTTCAACTGATTAGAATCTGATGCCGCACCAAGGAGCAATGCGAACGACGAAATCTTCGGCAGGTTGTACCACTAGAGCCCAGTGATGCTTCTTTGGCCACATGAAGAGGTTCCAGTGGAGACTCTGGCGCAGGGTCTTGGGATTCATACCCAAAATCATTGCCTCTGGCGGGCCAGGTTGGATGTGGTTCTGGTAGAGACAGGTAGAGACTAGCCACACCTCACGTGCAAAATCATACATGTTTACGTGAGGACAAGTGTGAGTTGCATTTGCTGTTACAGCAACTCAATTTAAATACAATGTAAATCCAATTGATTCAATCTTGTGACTCCCAAAATAGCTAAAGCATGGTACAGATTGGGGTGCCATTGGATCGACGTGGCTTCACCATGGTTGACCTGGTCACATGGAATCGGTCAGTCTTAAACAGCGCCATCAGGCGATCTAAAAATAGGCTGTTAAATCCAGTCGTTTCTCATCATCTTCTCTCAGGAAATGGCCATCATAATGGAGGATATACCCCATGTTCAGAGACACACATATAGACAAAATATGACAAAGGTGTAGGGGATGACCAATTTTCTCCGGCAGGTGACGAAGCGTTCCCGCAACTGGCCAGTGCGGAGGGAGTCAGCCGATAAGTGTGCGGCGCCGTTGTATCTCAACAACTTGAGGTTCTTCCTCCTGCAAAGAAGGCAGAATTGAACAAAATATGGGTGAACTGAGTCATGTTTGCAATGGAATGAAAAAAAGGAGAAACCCTGGACCCAACTAGGTACTGTACCCATTTTTGTGGATCGAGATTTGGATCCAACGTCCAGGGCCATTGAAAAAACACTCAGGTGGCAACCCTCCTTGGCCCGCAGCATGCGAACCTTGGCTCATGCTCAAAGATATTGCTGCGTTTCAGTACTCACGAAAAAAGGGGATGGAGCAAAACCTACGACATCCCACGATTTTTTAACAATTTTTGAGGGATGCACATCCATCATCATCCATCTATATATGACTTCCATTGACTACCAGCGATTTTTGGGCTTAAGCGGAACAGATTCTGTCTGCTGTGGAACAGCAATAGTTTTGGTGCAGGAAGGTTGTTTGATCAAATGTGCCTATGATATGCCATGGTAGGACATGTGGAAACTGTGTAAAGCATACTGTATATCCAGAATCAGGGAACTTAATATATACATATATATGTACACAAAATATATTTTTATATGAACATATGATTATGTATATATATATATATTGCAAACATTTCATACATCCACAAAATGATAATTTGGTGACTAAAATTGCCAAAACCTCTGGTTCCGACTAGGCGCTGACACTGACCCCTCGTAAATGTGATGCCGGGCAGCTCAAACGAGCTCATCACAGGGTGTTGGGCGTGTGACCGATGGCAAGCAATGTAAATGATCGATGAGCCAAAAAAAAAACTGCGGTTGAGTGGAGCATTTGGAAGCCAATATTTGATACCCTGGCTCCCTTCCACCAAAACAACATTTCTTTTAAGTGGTGGGTCTTCTTTACCAATCATAACAAATACTGAATAAAACATGGCAGAGTGACCTAAGCTACCAAAGCAAGCTTGACCCAGGACGTGTATCTTTGGGGAAAGCAGAATGACAGGATGACGTGATCTACAGTAATCATACACATTTCAGTGGCAAGAAACTTCTGCCATTCCATTGCACGTGTGCTGAAGCATAAGGGTCCCTCCTGCAAATCTCGCTCTCACATCCTGATACATGTCTTACAGAGTGGCTGCTTTAGCCAAGGATATGCCACGACAAGAGCTTCATTTGAGATCATGCATCATTGAAAAGCAATTTGCAGAGAAACGTGCCTTAGCGAGGCTGGAGAACTCAAATGTAAGACTTGTATGACGAAGCGATGTTAAAAGATTTTAAGGTCCGGGCTGGCCATGATAATCGAAAGATGATCATACAGTCATACACACCATTATAAACCATCATGAACCATCATAAACCATCGTAAAGCCAATGGAAAAAGTTGCCCCTTCGACTATTGAAACAACCATAAACAACCAAAAACAACCTACATATGTCAGGGACTTGTCAGCCCATCTTCATCCCCCGGTGGTACCTGGGTTTCTTTGGGGTCACCGTGGCAGCACCTGATCGCAAGACCTGCGGCCGAGGGGGTGGATCCGCTGGGAATCGCTGGAGTTCCTGAAATGTTTTGGAATGTTACCAAAAGTGACTATAAACATCTAGAAGTAAGTCACCAGAAGCTACTATAGGTGACTACAAGTTGCGAAGAATTGCTGAACTCTGCAACTACTCCTCCTTTTTTATTAAAACTGTAAGTTACTGGTAGTCTCTGTATTTTGATGCCTACGCTGATGACAACTGCTGAAATCATGACATGATTATAACCATGTCCGGCCAACCACCTTCCTCAGTAAATCACCTAAGCACAGAAACAATCATGAAACGCTGCATCTCCCGGAACGGCTTTCACCTGCTTAATCAAAGATGCACTGGCCGGGTTGAAGAGCTCGTGTTCCTGGGTGGGTCACTGCTTAGGCTTATGGGGTATGAAGATGCATGCTTTTTTTTTTTGGTTGTTTCATGATCATCAAACTCCGGTGGCAAATGAGTGGCACTGGATGACTTGGGGAGGGAACTTGCCCACCACTGGCGTTTTGTGATTTGTCAAACCAATAGGTTTCCCTAAAATCCCATGTGTGATCATCATGTGATCACCTTCCTACAGTGTCCATATTTTGGGA
This sequence comes from Symbiodinium sp. clade C Y103, assembly GCA_003297045.1. Taxonomy (NCBI): domain Eukaryota; class Dinophyceae; order Suessiales; family Symbiodiniaceae; genus Cladocopium; species Cladocopium sp. clade C. The sequence goes on along the minus strand of BGPT01002435.1, from coordinate 22,674 downwards.
GTCGAGTTCCATGTTTGGGCCAACCCATATCATATTGCTGGTTCCATCCCAGTAGATACCACCATTTCTGGGGAAACCATAGGAAACCCAAATCGAAGACTCACATCTTCCCGTGGCTCCCAAAGCGAGGTTCTGTCTTCAGCAACCTGCACAAACACACGGGTGTTGCTGGATGTCATCTGGGCTATAATAAATCAATTCAAAACAGAATATATATATATATATATATAGCATGATATAATTAACTGTAATGCATGAAGCACGAAACAATATCAATTGCTAGTAAGGACGTGCAAGAACAATAATCATCAAAAACACATGTGCAGGCCCACTGAAAAATACAAACATAATCAAACATATCTTACTTGTGGCGCAATATTCATCAGCGATGATAGCACCACCAGCAACGGAAGAGCCGGTCGACGTCTTGGCCTGCGCCAAACTTCGGGTTCCCTCATGATCATTTTGGACAGATCTTCCGACTGAGCCTTTCCATTCCTTGATCTGCAGGAACGGTGAGCTGGAGTGCCAAGGTGCAATAGAAACTTATACAATATGTGTCGCACACACACACACATATGTATATATATACATATGTGTGTGTATATATATATATATACACATGTTGGCCCCTCCACAGGATCAAGTGGTGCACGGCTGGCACCTGTATCTTTTCACAAGTTGATCAGCATCCCCTCTTGTCTGCCACATGTTGGATTCCGAGACGCTGCAGAAATGGGCTGACGAGGACCACAGCATCTTTCAGGTAGCTGTCCATGCGAAGTACAAGGGCCAACCTGAATGGATACAGGCTGGAAGGGGGCCCACCCAGAAGGAGCCCCAAAGAAAAACGCGCAAAGGCGCAAAACGCTGGCTTTGAACACGATGGAATTCGACGGATATCAGGAAGTCCCTCCTTGAAAGATGCCAAGATATGCCAAGATATACCTCAGGATGTCGCATTATATCCCCAGACTGGTTAACAACACATGTTGCTGCAGCACGGCTCCATGGCTTTTCACCAAGGGACCCTTTGGCCTCCAGGTCTGCAACGGGATCACTGCCGCAGCCTGGCTCCAAGTGTCTTTTTCTGTGGGATGATGATGTAATTAACCTGGGCCAATCCTCCGAATTGGGCGTCCAAAAATTCTATTAAATGGCTGGGTTTCTTCAAACATATGATATACCTCAAGATGGCCATTCGAAGGGAAAGATGGTGATAACCCCCGCGGATTTTGGGGGTATTCAATTTCGGGACAATCCCTGTTGAAAACAAGCAGTTCTGACTTGTTTCAATGTTTCAACTACTGTACTCTTTGCGTCTTATTTTTTTGCACGGGGCTGTGGAGAAGCACAACACCTGGATTGTCCTGCTGAAACAAATCATGTTTGTGTAGCCTTGGGGCGGCCACGGCTCAAAAAAGCAAATACCCAAGGGAGAACAAGCCTCTGCAATTACAGCAACTATTGAACTAATACTGAACTATTGGAATCACAAAACACAACTTAGCATCTCTGGTGACATTCGGGTTCCGGCCTTCAGCGAAGCTCCAGAGCCCACCAGCGGCTTCACCAGCTTGGGGTCGTTGTTGGAGAAAAACGAAACTGCCATTGCTGGAGCTGGGAAAGTTGGGCATGTTTGCGCAGAACCTGAGGTGCTTCGCAGAGTTCCCGGCTGCTCCACATTGCTGGTCACATGTAGTCATATGAAATAATTTTCCAATCTATACATCCAATAGAAAGTGAGAAATAGGCTCTACGTAAATGGCGAAAATCAATAGATTCCAGCATCAAAACCTTCCAGTGGGTCTTCCATTCAACCCGTCATGTCTTCAAACTGAAAGCTTGGCAAAATTCAATGTTTTTCTGTGACCAAGCGTCTTGATAATGCCCAAATGGCCAAAGACCTGCCAGGGGTTCCAAGAATGGAAGTTTTGGAGAAGCTTTGCGATCCTAAGAAAATGACATACAACTGAAATGCGCACTGCATGTATATATATATATATATATATGTACACGGTAGATGAATAGCTCATATGATCACATATAATTACCCTGTGATGATTTGAACAGCTATGCAATTTCAAGATGTTCAATAGGTAATATCATTAGTAAAATATCCAAATGGATCTAAATGGGCCATTGTTCATAGCCACATCAAATTACCACAGGGTACTCACCATAGATCGTAGGTACTTCACAACAACATGCGAAGTCCATGGCTGTTTACCTGTGATGTCAGGGGTCCGTTGGCCGTACCTTCTTGGCTTTCACATTGGCCGTCCACTTTCCTTGCTCCTGTCATCGGCTTCACGACAAGGAGGAGTAGGTTCTGATGAGCCACATCCGCCTATTCAGACAATAGACTCTTGCAGTCATGTATCCCATGATATCTCCAACAACAGATACATACTTCTCCGCCGATTAGTCTATATAAAATTCTGAAACTCATGAAATATGAAAACACAAGTTTCAGTGTGCCACCTCTTCACCCTCCCATATCTGATCTTCCCAGACCCAACGCATCACCAGACCCTGGCTGGGTCCTGCCAAGACGTCTTCAGCTTCCGCACGCAGCTGAAGAAGGGCTCCGCCAGGCCCTGCCAAGGAACTGCTGATCAATGGGAACTTTGTTGCAATTCAATGGGATATTTGTATCCAAATAGTTCAAAAAATATGTGATATGGATTGCATAACAATCTGCAGCAAACAATGGTTTTTACATAGTTGTACTTTCAAATCTAGGGGTTTCCTGTAGATTTTCTCATCATCAAGTACAAGGAGGTAAGCCACAGGAAGATAGAAGTGAAATCCTCCTGGAATTTAGTTGTACTTAAGAAGACATCCTGAATCTGTCTGGGGTTTAGTATAAAGGAACAGTTGCAGGACAGCAATGGTTGTAATATGTTTTCACACGTTTTCACCCAAAACAACGAGCGCTTAACATTTGTTTAACATTGGTTGACTACAGAAACCGCTTTTCACTCAACCAAATCAGAAGAAGATACATCCCAGAATTGGTGGGAAATCTGCAGGCAAACCCTACAGTTGGGAGTAAAAACCCATGGTTTCCGGTTGAGATTTTCCCTTCAACCAATTGCCACAGCAACTGCCGACTGCTGACTGACCTCCTGTGGCACCTCACTCTCTCCGCAACGCCAGAGGGCCAGGATCTGCTCGCGGAACTCATGCACTTTGGCCGCGTAGTGATAAATGAGAAGCCTTGGTTCATTGGTTGAAGGGAAAGTCTACCGGAAACATCCGGAAACCATTGCGTTTTATTGTTTTTTTACCATCAAGTAATTTGGGCGTTCCTGGAAAATCGCCCTTAAACCAATCCAAGGATTGGTTTGTGATGTATCTCCAGCATCTACCACCTCGTGTGACATGGGCAGCAGTGTAGCAGGTGCTGGCTGAGTCAGAGCAATTTCTTTAGCAACTCATTGGTGGCTTCAATGCCCATGAAAAATAGGAATCATATTGGTCAATTGCGGATTCTGGTCCCAAATGGGATGGAAAATAACATATATATATATATATATATTCCAAACCACCAGCCACTTGACTGCAGTGATATAATGCACATACAGTGGATGGAAAAAATCCTGCACCACCTTGGATGGTTGAAACCCTATAAATAATGGGATAAACATGGATAAACCACCTATCAACTGCTGAAGGACTTCTTCCATCTACAGTACCGCACTGATTTGGGGACACTTGGAGCTGTTAGCATCTCCGAATAATAGGAGCACACCAAGCTTGACTACACTGTCGGTATGCTCATGGAGCCTGGAATTCATCATTTATTAGTCACCCCATCAGTCAGACTCCAACTTGCAAGATCTTGCAGGTTACTACATAGCTTAAATATTCTTAAATATTCGCAACCTACCCCACAGAAACTTCAATTTAGCTTGCAGCTTGGTACACCCAGTGCTGCGGTCAAGAGGCTGCTTCTCAGGTCTCATCAACTTGGTCCCCGGCACCTCAATTGACCAGCCAGGGGATGATTTTCTGGTGAGCTTGTTGCGGGGTGTAAGCTCAGCCCGCACCCACATCAACACGGCGAATGGTTTGACGGACGTTGTTCAGACTTGCCGTTTTTTCTGGGTGATGTCTGTGGAATCACGTAGTGCACTACTACATTCCATGATTCTAACCCGCGGTTGAGGGAAGGATGCGTGCCGTGTACAGAAAAACTGCGATCAATTGCTTGTCTCCACCCAAACACTGCGCTTGAACACTACCATGAGTATTCTGCCCGTATATACATATGACATCATATGACATATTATTCAATTGTTTTTACGAATGTTTATGGGTCCTTAGCTCTGAGCCCAAGGTACTGCGGTTTTGACTCATGAAAAGCACCTGCCACTAAAAGCAAAGATGATCACAAAATAACCCCCCTTTTCCGAACATCAAGTCCTAAATTCAGCCACAGTTGCCATCAGCCCTTGACCTTACCAAACAAGGGCGCTGTCTAGTTGGTCTGGTCATCCCAATCTGTAGCTGCAGTTGTGTTCACTGGGCATATTCAAATATATTCAATGTTCTGTTGGAAGGGAACAGTAAAAATGAATGCAGCGCAAAGACTCATCCAACACAAATACTTTGTCTATAGGTGTATGCACACACATGCACATCCAAGATGCACTTTTGCATTTTTCCATGAATGTGCATTCCACTTGATAAAAATGGTCGAATCACCTTTGATACACGTTGGGCTCAGAATTGTCCATCTGTTCCAAGTGGCTGGAGAGGACTTCAACCACAAGGGCATTGTAGAGCTCAATCCCTTCATCACTGTCCACCTGGCAGACTGCAGCGGCAACACTGCTCCGGTCTGCTAGTCAAAGGCTGACCCTTGACAACTCAATAATTTTCAATACATTTACCCGTCCATGCGCCGTGGTTTCCCGTCGCTATATCGAATTACCAGATGGTGTACTGTACATGTTTTGTGCTCAGGGCTTAATCAAAAATATGACGCCAGCACAGACAGTAGCAACATCCATATCATTCATGGGTTAGTTTACAAGGGAGATCAAGGGAGATTTTGGAGGAGACCCATGGCTTAAGTTATGTCCCAAATCATCCAGCTATGCAGGGCGGGGCCGGAAGAATTTCCCCTGACAACTTGTCCCAGCCCCTGGTTGTGCCTGCATCGGAGCACCCTCTTCCTGCACCATTGCCAACCTCCGTTGTGTCCTGGTTCAACTGATAGTCCCAGTTGTATCTAATGAGTCTAGTCTAATTGTTCAGAGATCCGCCCCGGGAAATTTGCGGATAGTGAATTATCATGGACCATCACATTGGCAATACGGAATGAGACCATTGTGTTCGGGAAGTGGTATAGGCTTTTAGGTCCTTACCCATACGTCCTTACAAGCGGCGGGTTCAAGTCACATCATACGGGGTAAAGTCACATCATCCCATTCTAAACGCTGGTTTAGGAAAAAGTCACATCACAAGGAAAAAGTCACATCACAACATCGACTTTAGCATGGAGACGCCGGTTTCACACGAGCACCAATTTGATGTAAAATACTAACAAAAACATCATTTTGTCCTGTGCCCACCGAAGAAACGATTGTTCCAAATGTCTTTCAATCGATCTCTTAAATGAAGGGTCCCTGTTCACCAATGATTTCGGTAGTCTCTGAACTATGATGTAAAACTTCCCAATGGCTTATTTCAGTGGAAGTGGCTCATTTCCTGTCAGGGGTCAAATGACAGAAAAAACGAGGTCTGAACGAGATCAAAACGAGATCCAAACGAGATCAGAAACCTAGTAGCAGCAGCAGCAGCAGCAGGAGTAGCAGTAGCAGAGCAGTAGCAGAAGCAGTAGTAGCAGTAGCAGTAGCAGAGCAGTAGCAGAAGCAGAAGCTCTAGCAGTAGTAGCAGTAGTAGTAGTAGTAGTAGTAGTAGTAGTAGTAGTTGTTGTTGTTGTTGTCGTAGTCGTAGTCGTAGTCGTCGTCAAAAAAAGACACCTTCCCCACATGGAATTTACAAAGGTAATAGCTTATTAGGGATAGTAACTGCCAAAGTATCAATACTGAACCTGTCTTCTCCCAACATGCAATTCCGCAAGGCAGACGCTCATTTAAGACAATGAATCAGAAGTTGAACAAACCAGAAAACCTGTGTCCCAAGACAGACTTCTGCAAGGCAGACGCTCATATCAGGCGACTTCTTTCCACATGAGACGACTTAACCCTACCCCCCAGTACCAATTAGCTACAATGCTACATGGTGGCGAAAGAAGGGACACAGCAGTCGCATTGATGGATTGCGTGTCACGATCTCAGTGTGGTTTCATATTATATATCTTTTGGCGATTCAAGTTCCCAAAGGTCTCACTAGAGTGAGGTTTTGAGATGTTTTGAGCTGCAAAGTTGAAGAAACACAAACAAAACCAATATTGTTTTTGATTCATAATGCCGATACTGCCATTAAAAAAAAAAAACGACCAGCATACGTTCATTCAGAACTCAGAGCCCGTCCGTACTTCAGCCTTGCTACTTTGACGTCCCTTGACTTGGCATGGACAGGAAACCCTCAAATCCAGAAGGTGCTTGTCAACAGCATCCTCATCGTTCGATGTTGGGCTCTTTCACAAAAGAAATCCAAAACAAGTTGCGGAGGCTTTCCTCGTCACTCTTTTTGATGATTGCTGACCCATTTCTCCACCAAACAATCATCAAACCGCATGTAGCATCACCTGGCTACCACGCAGCCTCCGCACCCGGACACCCCGAGCCTCCCCTATTGGACGGATGTGGCGAAATGCTGGTGCCAAAGCTGCGGTTTCTCGGAAAATTCACAATTGAACCATGTTGACCCCCTGATTTTTAACCCCAAATAGAGGATTTTACGGGTGTCCTGCAGATTCTCCTTTCAACACAGTTGTACCATGTTGATCCATATTGTACGTTTCCATGAAGAGGTCTAGGAAGCATCAAACAAATGTGGGATACAAACTTCATGCAACCATGGGTGGTCCCCCTTCAAAATGCCAGCATAAAAAACATCTAGGCATATCTTATTTAGCATAGTTAGGCACAGTCTGGGCACCATCATTGCGATTTTGGCTCCTAAAACTTCTCACACCATCCCCAGTTCCCCAGTTCCCCGAGGCTCCCGGGCATGGTGCCCCAAGCCTCGCCGACGCATAAGATGAAATGATGCGGTATGATACGAGGAGGCAATATGCCATATTCGCAATTGCATATTTCTGTATTTCTATATTATATTATGTAAATAAATAATATATATATATATATATATGTGTGTGTGTAATATATATATATATGTATATATGATATGATATATTTACCATATATTACGATATATTATGATATATTTATGACATTTTATGATATATTTATGATATATTATTTGTGATTTTTTATGATATATTTCAACAGAATGTACCTGCATGTACCTTCTACCACCTCTGTGTGGCACAATCCTTGTCCCTCAGCTGACCCCATGCGCACCGTAGGCTGTAACTCTTGCCCAGAGGTTTGCAGAATGCTCAGCAGGCCCTAGCGATCCAACAGGATCGCAATGGCAAGGCTGTTCGAGTCTTTGGAATAGGATGGAATAGACCTTCTACTCTAGCATCGTAAAAAAAAGGATACACCAGTTAACTAGTTAAGAAAAGAAGTCTGATCATGCTGTGATGCTTGGGAAGGAATGCGAAGAGTCAAGGTTCCAAATCACACAACAGCTAAAACAAAGCCATGCCTCGCAGATCCGAGCACGTGTGAAGTCGTGCTGGCTTTTCAAAAGAACCTGGCCAGTGCATGGTGTTTTTTGGTTTCTGGGTATCCCAACTCATCCAAAATTATACTATTTTAGTATCGAAACCCATGGTTTTGGGGATCCCCAAGTTGAAGAAACCCACAAAACTTGTGGGACGAAGTCACAACAAATGAACCGCAGCTAGCCACATTGATTTCCCACACGTTCCGACCTCCAAATGTTTCAGCAACTCATCCTGTGCTTCCTGGCACTGACAGAAAGCCCAACTGCAGAGCCAAGGATTCACCCCTCCAGTCGTTGCCCAAAACGTAGGGTCACAGCTATGTATGTATATATATATACAAATACACATATTTTTGCCCATGTTTCAAGTACATCTTTTATGCATGTAAATATATGTACATAGTATATATATATATATATATCCATATATCACATATATATATATATATATATCTATTTCTGTGTGATGTTGTCCTAAGCTTCCTAAGTGGCACAAACAGAAATCAATCTACATAGCCTATTCGTACTGCAAACACATGAGCCAAAAAAGACATACGAGCACAGTTGTAAATGCAGAAGACAGCCATGTATACTGTCATTTGTCTGTTAGCCATCAATTGATTCATGCTTGGGACCGTTTCATGTATATCCCATCCTCTGATGGTCATGATCATGATGAGGATGATGATGATGAGGAGGATAGTGATGAGGAGGACAGTCATGAATCATGATCTTGATACTCAAGTCATGAATCATGATTTGATCACCGTGCTTCCCACAACAATTTGCACCTCCGGCTTCTCCGCCATCGCCAAGGCGCCTTTCCGCAAGGCCTCCCCATCGCAACTGACGTGAAGTGACGACTTATTAATGCATCCCATATGCTCCATGTACATCCATGTATGAAATATGGACTCACATTTGGGTCACTATTAGGGGGTAAATGTTGGCAAATGTTCCATACATTGAGCATTTTAATGTTTGATGTGTTTGATCCTATGTCGCCAAACAGTTGGATGTACTGGCGGATGGGGAGAGCAAAATATGTCTATCCTTGGTGCGAATGCCAGTGGACCGAGGCTGAAGGCCGACATGTTCCACCAGCACCAGGGTCTACAGGATCTACAGTCTACGGTAGCATTGGTAGACGTTGATATATTTGTAATATTTTGTGATATCACTGCATCAAAAAACCTGGCGTTAATGTGTTATCCTCTCAGCTTACTGATGTTCCAATAGATTGATATGTCTAGATATACATACAAATACGCACATGGAGATACACATACATACAAAATCATACAAAGATAGGAATTGATATGACATTGATATGAGAGAAAACACAATGTACATGAACAACTTTCCTCAAATTCCTCTTGCCTGCTCCAGAATGCGGCACAAAGCGCTGGCAGCCAAACTCTTGAGCCTCAATGAGGCGTCTTGAGGCATAATGGAGAATGCAGAGAGACCATCATCCGCATAGACTCTTGTCATTGTTGTCTTTGCGATCATGCTATCATGAGCTTGTGAGCTTGTGAGATCATGAAATCATCATATATCCATCACCATCACCATCACCATCACCACCATCACCATCACCATCACCATCACCATCACCATCATCATCATCATCATCATCATCATCATCATCATCATCAACGACACGGATCTCGTCTCTATCCGGCTGGTGAGACAATAAATGCCAGGTTCCAAACTCTGGTCGGTCGTCAGCGGTGCAAACCTCTCTCTGGCGGACATCCAAACGGCGACAATCAATGAAACACTCAGTGGATGAAAAAAAAAGGATTAAACTGGTCATCGTTAGGTGTTTGCAGCCTATACACAACTAAATCTAGCTGTGAATTGGCGAACATGGTTGACTTTCCTTTTTAGGGGTATTTCGGGCATGATGAGTCTCTAAACATTCCTCCCGAAGCTCTGCCAGGGGATTGTGACGAGGAGTGGCAGAAGCCATCATATACCCCTAAAACTCATATGGAATTCACCGCAATAGATCAAATGAACATCTTGGAACACCATGATTGGTATGCGTAATGCTATTACACTATGTTACTATTATTCATACACACATTTCATTACTAATTGATGATGTTGTCAGTTCAGCAAAGGGTGTATCAGCGACATCCAGCTCACCTCGGTGATGGTCTTTAGCACGCTGTCCCAAACCTCGAGCGGTGCGGGTCCGATATTTTGCCCTTGAAACATCTGCAAAGCACCATGGATTTGTCTGAAAATAAGGGTAATATAATGGGGGATACAGTGGGAGAATCGTGGGATGTATAAGCAACTTCCAGGAATATGCGTTTGTCTGCAAAAAATAGGCTACTCCCGATTCGTATAAATCTACTAACATTGCATTTTGGATGGTCAATCCTCAGACATACCATAACCACATCATGTAATTTAAGATGCAAAATGAAAACTAGAACTTCCTAAAGGAACATCCAGTACAAAAGCGGGATTGAATTGTCTACCAAAGGGTTGATCTATTCTGAATTCCTGGCAGCTTTCATGATCTCAGGCCCGTTGAAAAAATCTCCCGCAGTGGGAGATTGCCACCCCCAAATCCCCTACCACCATCTAGAATCTAGCATGTCAAGTTTACCAGCGTCACTATCATAACTAGTAATCCAACGTCCCTATGCGCTCCCTGTGACTTGCGCTTAACCAAAAGATAAAAACATCTAAGGCATCGACGACAAAGAGGCGAGCGAGGTTGAAATTGCACAGCTCCACCTCAGCTGGATGCTGTGCGGTGACCACAGTGAGTCCGTACCTTCCATGTTGTCCAATCGCACTTTGACAAAATGTCCACATTACAACAACTTCATGGAAAATGAGAAATCACGTATGACTGCAAGGCTACCAGTTGTGCCCCAGTCGTCCCTCCATGTCCCACCATAGCCGGGGCAAAAGCAATGCGATTCAGAATCAAAGCCCCCTCCTCCACGTCACTGGTGGTCCTGCTGGAAGTTGATACAGGAGGAAGCCAGCTGTTTGGCAAAGAAATATCGCAACCCGTGAGAATTGCAGCATTCAAGGACGATGCGAAATCTGTGTCTCCTCAACTCTTGGGCCCTATGATCTGGGAATCATGGCCAACAGCAATGTACATTACATTACCCGCCAAACCGAATCCCTGGAATTTTGAACCAGCCTCTCTCTACCAGAATTCTCCAAATAAAGACATCTCTTCCAGAAATCGACTCATGTCAACCCTATCAGAGTATTGGACACCCATGATTGGTGGAATCATCTTCCCCTCATGTATCTGGATTGTTTGAGAAATCCCTGATTTTCGTACCAAATCATGAGTTATTGATAGTTCTTGCTGATCGCCGCAGCCAAGTACACCATTATCAGAACAATAGTTGATGATATCCCTCTTCTGTGGAATTCATGCGGGTTTGGTTTGACAAAATCGTGTCCTTTTGGGAGTAGAGAACCCTTCGGTTGAGGTGACCTTTCTGTTCACTTGTTGATCAGTAGGAAGAGCACAACCATGACACACACACACACATTGTGTACACACATTTAACACATAGGAATGTATACACACGTAAATATAAAATTACTATTTACAACCTGAAATTGAACATCATTGCAAACATATCATGTATATATATATATATAATTATATACATATATATGCACACACACACACATAAACCAGATACCTCATTGGATTGGTATTCAGGGGAAATTGAGATGAAAGCCAACAAAATCTCATGGAGAAAAATGGGTGCTTTCCAGATTTTCCCTTGCCCGGACGCCACCGCTGGCCTCAAGTTGCGCCCCAATGCTCCCATGACATCCGACAGGGCGGCGTCCGGGAGCAACGAGGTGGTCTCGAACATGGAGTCCAAGGACTGACCGAGCTCAGGATGACACAGGTCATGGAGATGAAGCATCAAACAGTGAGGCTTTTGACCAATAGTATATGGTGGTATGAGGGGATGTTAATGGGGATACAACTGGAAATAATGGATATAGCCTCTGTTTTGTTTACAAGTTGCTATGGAAATGGCTCATTTGGTTCGATGACTTACTGTGATTTACTTTAACATGGTGATGTTCAATAGCTATGGATAAGTGGGCCATGAAAATGGTATAGAAAAGGACAGAAACGGCATAATATGGAGATGTCATGGTGAAAAAGGGCTGTTAAAAATGATTTTCAACCAAGCATGTTTTTGAGAATAAATAAGTATAGTATATACATATATAATATGAATGGGAAATAAAACCGAGAGCCAGATTTATGGGATAATACTATGGGGATGGAAAGAGGAGGGAATAGGGATGAATGGGGATGAATGCGGATGAATGCGATATAATGGGAAGAAACTGTAAGGAATTCAATATCATTCCAAAATAGACTGGTTGAAGATGTTGAAGGAAGCATTGGAAAACCACATATATTAATCATATATATCATATATATATATATATCATAAAACCTTCAGAACTTCATGCAGGGTGCAAACATACAAAAGCAACTCCTGACCACTGGGAGGCCAACATGTCACCGTCCCCCTGCCACAATGCGCATGTAATTCCATAAAGCACATCTATCACATTTCAGGGTGCAGAGCCGGCACGTGTTCCATGATAGCCGTAGCTCTTTCTCTTTCGATCATTTTGGTGAAGCAGCAATTTGCTTGAAACAAGTCATGCAACCCATCGAAACACACCACTGCGCCCATTTTTTCCGCATCAACATGGCGGTGGCAGTCTCCTCTTTGCTTCCTCCTGTGAGGGTCAGATGTCAATCAAAGCTTCGTCAGGGAGGGGCTAGGAACAAATGCAAGTTAAATCAAATGAGCTTAGTAAGATCATCAGACAAAAGTAAACCTTGGCAATATCTAGTCAAATCAAACTCAACATAGAACAATATGTAACAAACCACCAAATCTCCACAACACGATCCTGCGGAATATAATTAATCAGGGTCGGTGTTTCCACAGCTGCACACCTCTTGGCAACTGCAACAGCACCAAGCGACCACGGTCACAAAACAAAAAACACAATTGCAACCAATTTAGGATTCTCCTTGAGAAATCATTTTTTGGAAACGCATGACTTCACTGACAGCTTCTCTTTCCACAAAGCAAGGCCCAGTCCACAGCCCCAGTCGACTTTGCCGCCAACCTCCACAGGCCAGCGCAGGCAGCTACCGCCACTTCTCACTGCCTTCAAACAACCATCCAACAGCCGAATGGACAAAGTTGGAACTGGGATGAACCAGCTCTGTATGCTCCCTGCAATGCTCAAACAACTCTTCATTGTTCACTTGTCAGAAGGCAACTCAGCGATTGGCTGAGAGGACAAGCAGCATGAAGTTCAATACCCAGACATCTCTTTCACGCCATGCCTTCTTTACTACAACTTGCAGAAGCAATTGCAATTGAAGGAGACTGTTTAAGGAAAATCCCTGCTTGAACAATTGGATTTGTGGAATATTTGTTTATTGTAAAAAAAAAATTCGAATATTTTTTATATAGTACGTTGGATTTTGGAGTACCAACTTTTCAGACATATCCATAATATCTGTACCACGCTCTGTAGAGGAACTACAGATCACTGGGCCTCCAGCCTTGTGGTTTTTCGCCTGCCAGTCCTTGAAGTGTGGCATCAGCAGCTGCGACCATGTTGGGGAGTTGCTACCTGTACCATGGGTAGCTTCGGCAGGCTGCGCAGCAAAAATTCTGATGACAACATCGATGATCACAGGCAGCGCAGCGGCGCATGATCCCTGGCCACTTTTTGGATCAGCACACCCGTATTGGATACATTAGCAACTGACCTGCGATTCTGAGTCGTCCTGCTGCTATTCACAACATACTGGTCAACAAAATCAATCAGGAGGGAAGAAGAAAGAAGCAACTGATCGATATTTTGCCTGTGGAACATGGATGCACCACCTCCCTAGAAAACTAGCCAGAACTCACCGGATTTCAACACATAACATATGACCAGCATTCATAGAGACATCAATCCCAACCTGCTTCCAAGACCTCTAAAAGAATTCTGGATGATTTCTCTGAGAACTACAGTAGCCTTTGCGGTGAGGTGGGCCGTGAGGTCTCCATAAACAGACCTTCAGTTTTTCTTGGGGTCAAACACCTGTACAATAGATATTGTTTGCGGAAGATCGGGGGAAGAAAAAAACATGTATGAATCCATTAAGTAAGTAATTTAATGTAAATTCCAATTCTTGCAAAGGGCAAGAACACCGGCGTCTTAAGGGTCGAACCTTTTTTCCATCAATCAAAAAAGAAAAATTAGGGTCACCATCTTTCAAGTCTTTGGGGGTATCAATCACCATGTGTCAAGAGATAACAGCCTGAAACATGCCTTCCTACGACTCAGACACGCTGAAATCAGGTCTTTGAAGCCCGCTGAGAGGCACCCAGTGGCTTACTGGGGCGGCGGGTGGAACGGCCAGTGAGACTTAAGGCCGGTGACCAGTCAGACACCACCTGGTAAGGAATTTTGGAGAAAGTGTGGCAGGAAAACCATTATTTATGCGTTAAGTGTTGGGATGATTTACGGCATATGTTTATTGTTTTCGTTTTCCATATATGGCTGGGTCGATTTCAGGGATCATTTGGCGGAGGCCCTAGTTTCAACATGCCTTGCCTGACATTGCATGACACTTTCTGAATTACAACAAATTGAGATGGTAATGTGAATGCCTATAATATATGTACACATATATAGATATGTATATATATATATATATTCCAAGCAACAGGGCATCATGAAGATTCTACACGAAGCATCGCCTTAAAATAAAAACTCCTGGGTTTCCTGAAAGTTTCATTGAGGAAGTGGATGTAAGTGGTGAGCAAACATGGATAGACCATGGATTTATTCCACTTCTGTATGGAAAGAAAACAGTGAGGAGACTTCCCGACCAAGGGGTTTATTGTAACGAGCACAATGGCAACCCCAGCAACTATGAAGCCAGTCTGGGCGAGTTGTTGCTTCATGAACCTGAAAAAGTCTGTATGGATTCTGATGATTCTGGTATTCTCTATCATCCTGGAAATGCAACACCCTTTACAATCATGGAAAGCATTTTTGCACCCTACTGACCCTACTCTATCAGGACAGGCCTGCAATCGGAGGCCGGAAACGCCGCAGCAAGATCAGCTTGCAGTCAAATTACAAAACAAATGTATTCCAAAAATTTGAGAAAAACTTGCTAGAATCAGACACAGAAAGTCTGCATGTGGACTTAAAATATTTTGGGGATTCCGCCACAGCCTGACCTTACCCATAGCTCACCTGCCGAAGTGAATAGGGATCCGGAGCCGATCGTCGGTCACAACATCCACGAAGACGAAATTGATAGGTGCCGCCTGTCGTCAGACCATCTCCAGGAAATACCGAAATCACCGCGACTTGTTGAATAGATTTGAATAGGGAATGAATTCATGGACAGTCTTACCAATCATATTCTCATAAAAATTGGATTATTTGGATTCATTTTATTTGAATAGTACCAATCTTACCAACAGAAATTGGAATTTGGCACTTTTCAGAATCTCAGCGTCCGACCCTTCAAGATCGTCCGATTCGAAGAAACCCCATTTCAGAGACCATCGTGCGCACGACCAGTCGGCCATGTAGCTAGTCACCCTAGTGGTCCGATTCTTCCAGGGCTCCTGGAATAACCAAAGTGATAACCCTGTACGCTTCCTGTCATGGCTTCTCAGCCACAAGTTGATTAAACATGATTAATTAAACCATATTGCAACCCTATCCTACTTCAAAATATGTAAAAATAGAAAAACCAAGACATAGACTATTCATATCTATATATATATATAGATTCTATGATTCCGGCATATTCTGGCTGAATAACAAATCATTCACCATCCTGATTCTGACAATAGCGGCGTTTGCTGCGGCCAGCTGGGGATGATTCCCCGGATCGATCCGGCCTCGTTGCCAAATGGCCTGGCCAGAAGTCTGGCGCAAGCGCGGCACCAAAAACTCCACCTCATCAACCTTTTGCGCCAGGAAGATCCGGGAAGTCGATCAACTTTCAATGGATTTTCCATGTGTTTTTTCGTCCATGGGAAAGGGGAGTTTGATGGGATTTTAATCCAAATATATATATATATATATAAAATGCTGTAATACTTGAATGATCTTCCTACACCAACTTTTGAGGGATTGGTTTGAGGCAAGTTTATGGATTGGTCTGAGGAGTATTTACAGGATTGGTTTAAGGATGGTTAAGGGGTTAAAGCGTGGTGAGGGTATACCCAAGTTCTTGGAATTTCAGCATTTTTCCTTGAATTCAGGGACAGTTGGTACTGTGGAATGCAAAGACTCAACAAAGATAGAGGTTCAACCGTCATGAAAAGCATGGGATGTATCTCTATTTGGCTATTTGGGAATGTCGACCACAAGTTGGGTAGAACCATGGGTAGACCATGACTACCATGACCAACGAAAATGAAGATTTAACGACCATAACATCATGGGTTGTCTGGGGCAAATGAAATACGTACATCTATGCACGTAGAAAGACAAATGGGAGAACACAAGTGATGGGCTTGAACATGTTCCCTTCAACAACCCTTCGGTGACAGGGAAGTCTTGATGAACAGGGCAAGGGATTCCTGAATGGGATAGGGATACACATATATACACATTACTCTTTGGGTCGTCCACGCGCCATCAGCCAGTGAGGGGGCAACACAATAGGGTCACTTGTCTCGCGGTATATGAGCAAAACAAGTTCGAGATCGATAAGGCAGCGGGAGGGTATACTTTTAACAATGTTGTTGTTTTTCCTGGTCAACATTAATGATGTTGGATGGGGGTGTAGAATGTTTGTTGAATCGCCATAGATAGTAATTAAAGGATAAGCAGAACAATTGGGGGATATTGAGGCTACTGGGGATGGCTTCGCCAACAAATGAAACAATTTGGGGACATCACATGGATGTTACCCACACACACCGTAAGTCAATAATCAGTCAATAGGTGTAGAAGGACTAACAAAGTGGATGCGCCGTTCATCCCACAAATATGATTGTCAAGCGGGGTGATCCCCGGCTGCAAGAGATGGTCACCATCGAATCTTGAGGACTTCACTGGCAAAAACGTCTACCCTCCGGGAATCAAACATAGCAACGGGAAATCCGCTATAAATGGAGTACCGGAGGTGCTCTCCATGACGATTTAAGTACTGGAGAAACAACTTTTGGCAAATGGTTCTAACAACCAAGAATGCTGGGGAAATCAAACCAACCCCAATGCGGATCCATCCATGTCCTCACCAACAGTGGATCGTCCCGGCCAAAAAAATGAAAACTGCCAAACCACAGAGTTTGGCAACGAGACGCTGGGACTCCAATCTGTCGCCTGCCCTTTTGGCCTTAATTCTGGACTCTATCCCAAGAATAGATCATCATTTTTGGTTGAACCGTAGACCAATCCCAAAATAGGAAAGTGGGAAACCTGTAAATATCAGTTAAATAAGTATATTTACATATCATCAAACTACCATCCTGGTTTCACACTAAACTCGGCATCTTTTTGGGGTTTCTCTCAAATCGATAATTCAACCGGTTGACCTATGCCCCAATTCCGTAGCCAGCCTTTGGAGATTGCTATCTGCAGCCCGCGCCTTCCGTTGCTCTTTGGTTCTGGCATAGTACACGCGCGCCGGGGCCGCACCGGATGGACCCCTGCAATCCTTCACCTCCACGACGTAGCCGGCGATGCGAAACCTGACGGGGCAATGAAAGATGTGGATTTAGACGATAAAAAATGTGGATTTAACCAGTGGATATGTCTCTGTTTCTCTCTCTCTCTCTCTCTCTCTCCATCGCCATCTGTGGTTGAACTGTTTAAGCCACCAAACATGAGGATATGATTTGATTATATTATCATCCAAGCTAGGGAGATGAACATGGACAATGGAAAGCGTGGCAGGTGCAGCACTTCGTATGATTTGGCTACACTTTTTCGTGGCAGGCACAGTACTTTGGACACATGGAGTGGAAAAATTGCAAAACGCATTGGCACGAGGCCGTCAGCTGAACACTCAACTATTCATTTTTGAAGGAAGCCTCGCAGAATTGCATCGCTTTTGATTCTGTCAAAGGCAAAGCTAGAGATAGAGATAGAAATGGAGATGGAGATACAGAGCGATAGCGAGATAGGCAAATAGGCAAACAAACAAATAGGTGGCAAGTTAGAGAGAGACAGAGACAGAGAGAGACAGGAAAAAGGGGAGATACAGAGATTGGGAAAGATCGACAGGGAGACAGATAGATAGACAGCTGTCTAGATAGATATCCAGCTGTCTAGATAGATAGATAGATAGATAGACAGACAGCTAGCTAGGTAGATAGATGGCTAGATAGATAGATGGATAGACTCATAGACAGCTAGCTAGGTAGATAGATAGATAGATAGATAGACTCATAGACAGCTAGCTAGGTAGATAGAAAGATAGATAGACTCATAGACAGCTAGCTAGGTAGATAGAAAGATAGATAGATAATGATAGATAGACAAACAGCATGTGCACATCCGAGCAGAGATGTCCCGAGATGGCTGAGGAGTGATTCTATGTACCCATGGACTCAATGGTTCAGTAAAATACGAAGTCTCTCCCTCTCTCCCGTTCATTTGTACATTGTAAATTCAATTAAGTGCAAATAGAAAGATATTCAGATAATCAGATACCAGTAGGACCACGCAAGGCGGTGGCGGAAGTTTCGAAGATAGGAAACCTATAGGAGAGGTGGGTTGTTGTGATTCCTGATGGCAGAGCGAATCTGCTGATGGACCGGAAAGGTGGCTGAGGCTCTGAGTCTCTTTCTTTCTCTCTTTCGATTTATCTATCTATCATTATCTATCTACCTAACTAAGCCAGTTCCATATGCATTACAGTATCCGAGTCACTGGTAAAGTAACCACCCTCAAAGCCAACACAACTCTAAATAGAACCTATCATAATCGGTACATCTCTCTAAACATCGCAAAAATACCAAAATCTATATCAAACGTGGGATAAACCCATATATAAATCAAAAATAATATATACATATATATATATATACATGTATATCATCAAAAACTATCTAAATGTCCTAGAACTAAAAATCTCCCCATCTTGTTATGCCTTTTGTTTACCTATCCCCTTACGCTCCACGTCCCCACCACGTCCAAGTGACCCAAGGTCCACCACCTGGCAACACAGCTCCAGGGCATCTTGGCCGACTTTCTCCACCTCCGGAGCCTCCCGGAAGTTGCACATATGGTGTTTAATCGCGTTAATATATCTATATATATTGGATGGATATATGCATTATATATAGTAATATGTGGTTAAAACAAATATGATATGCTTTTGCAAATGGCCGTGCACTATATATATATATACACATACATACATTACATACATTACATACATACATACATACATACATACATACATACATACATACATACATACATACATACATACATACATACATACATA
>BGPT01002434.1:49507-88704 GCA_003297045.1 Symbiodinium sp. clade C Y103 | reverse complement strand
GATTTTGAAATCGAGAGAAATAGTTTTTAATATTAAGGTCCGAAGTTTACTATTAGGGTCCCCCCTAATAATAAATACCCCCCTAATAATAAAAACTACTTGAGGTGTTTATTATTAAGGGGGGGGGGAGGGGTTTAGTATTAGGGGGAAAGGATTATTTTTGTTTAAGATATCTGTAAACACCTTATACTCACTCCCAAAAAAAATGACTGAAAAACTCACCCATTTTCTGGGACTTGGCCACCTCCTTCAAGGACCAAAGCTGGGTGGTGGTTGGCCGCAGTGGCCTCATGCAGCGTGTTCAAAAGCCCTCTTGGTTGGCGAGTTGGGGGATTATACCCTCTGGTAAACTAACATAGCTGTGGAAAATCACAATTTTTAGTGGGAAAATCCACTATTTCTATGGCCATTTTCAATAGCTATGTTAAATTACCAGAGGGTACTACCAAATTTTTTGGGGATTAGAATAATCCAATAGGGGAATCCCTTTGAACCACCCAGTATCATGGGAAAAAAAGTGATTGAAGCATCAAATCAGGTTTTAACTCTACGGAATAGAACCAACAACAATATAATGGAGTACTCAGTCTATATATTAATTAATGAAAAATGTGTGTAGTTTTGAAGTGAATAAACCCAGATATAATGGGGATGCAATGCTGATATAACCAACAATAGTGAGGATTGGCCCAATACATGGTGGATATATCTGGAAAAATCGTGATTGAACCATCTGAAATGGTAACTCAACCAAAACAAATGGTGGTTGTGTTTTATTATATTTTATTCGGATATAGAATGGATTTACCAGTTTACTGATGGCGTTTGGTGAAAGGAAGTGATGATTTTCTCGTTTGTTTCAACTATTTGTGTTGTGATTTTCAATTGAAGAACTGGGATGATCTCAACACAAATAGACTGCCTGGCTCACTGACCAAGCTCACCAGAGATGGTTAGATCATCCCTATGAAAGGTTCGACGGTCCTTCTTTTCTCATTGGACCCGGCAATTTATAACACGTTTCTATTGAACATCACCCTTTTAGTAGGTAAATTATGGTAAATTATCTGAAGCTGGTCCATTTTAAATGGCTATGTTAAATTACCAAAGGGTAAGGATGATCTTCTTTGCCCGAACTGGATAATTACCTCAAAGAGGGCTGTTCTACTAATCCCTTTCCCAAAGCCAATCTGTTCAAAACCTGCTGGTTCTATTTCAATTATATCCAAAACATGACAAGATGTAGACATGCGGCTGGAATTTAAAACCGGGTCCTGAGGGAGGTTCGCCATGTTCATAACTATCAGGTAACAAATTCTGGTGACAAGCAATCAACGGTACAAGTATAAGTAACCAGTTCCATACCCCACAGACAAACCCTCCAGCAGAGCACGATATTTCCAGACACACCCATATGTGTGTGATATATTAATATATTAATATACATATGTATGATGTTATATCATGCTATATCCATATCTATCTGTATAATATATACCATGGTCAATCTTCATTTGGTTGCTAAAGTGACTGTTTCTGAGCCATAGATTGCCATAGATGGTATATATATATAAAACATAAAACTATACAATACAATATAGTACATATTACATACATAGTACATATTTGTGGGTAGTTGCTCTAAGATTGTGTAAAATGTTATGAAGAACCGCACCAAACTGGGTGTCACGAGCTCAGACTCCCAGGTATTGCAGTGCAGCTGGGATCGAAGATTGGGTCAACTACAAGGCTGAAACGAAAGCAGCTGTAGCGAGAGGGGCTGAGGCCACTGGAGCAATTGAGTTTTTTTAGGGGTCTATCATCCTAGGTATTTCATTATTGGGGAAGTCTTGCAGGGATATAGCCGGTACTATTTTAACCGGCGATGAATATTTACCAACCAACTAAGAACGGCAATAAAATCCTCTAAGATTGAACTTGCACCCTAGACATGTTTGTGTTTTTTTTTGCTTGGGTTACCCTCTGGTAAACTAACATAGCTATTGAAAATCACCATTTTTAATGGGAAAATCAACTATAAATCACCATTTTCAATAGCTATGTTAGTTTACTGGAGGGTATTTGGTCCCATTTGCAATAGCCCTGAAATCACGGGTATTTCTTTGATTTTCTAACACCATAAATGGGACGTGCCCATCACTGTACTGTGGATGTGACCAACCTCAAGTGATTTGAAAACCGAATCTGTGTAAACCTGCTGAAGCACTGAAGCCTACCGGTTTGGCGTCATTTGGTCGCCCTCAATTTAACTATATATATATATACACATATATAGTTCACTCAAAATGTGGATATAGTATCATTCATGATAGGCTAAGCCGTGTCTGGAAACCTTAACAAAACTCTAGCTCTATATTATATATGGTATGCAGTCATGATATATCCTCCAGTATGTTCATTTGGCATCAAAGCCTGCAAGCATTTTCAACACCGAAAAATCATGGAACATCATCCATCAACATATGGATCGTTCTACCTGATAAGATATGGGCCCACTTTTGGTAGCCCTGAAACTTGAGTTATGAATGCTTGACATATTCTGATTCCCAACAGGTCCTTGATTCCAGCATACCTTGAGCAAACATGTTGGGGTAACAGTCCAGTTTTCATGGGAAAATTCAGGATCTATGAGTCCCATGGTGTATCAAGAACACATCCTTCACCAGGACTTCTTTGCCGAACGCGAACTCTACCGGCAGATGAAGAGTCTACGCTGGGCCAAACGATTTCAGGCGACGACCTCACCACTGTGGTTGGTAGTGTGCAGATATCTGAGGCATGTTTTTCCATAGGTGAATTATAGTGTTTTCCATAATTTGCCCAGATGGTAAAAAAAACAAATGTTGCTCATTTTGATGGGAGAATACGTCATAGCTAGCTAAAATTTCTCTGATTCTCGCCGGTATGGGAAATGGGCACAAAAGCGGTCACGGACAAGCGAGACAGTTTGGAGCCCAAGGAACAGGAAATATGGTACAGAGTGGTGCCCCAGTTCATTAGCAAACTTTGCATGCAAACTTAATTATATAGTGAACATAACTCCAATAAATTTGGGTTATCTAGAGTTATATAATGGGGATTATAAACCAACTAACATCACTAGCGGATACCACCCTGTGTAGGCAGGAGGTAGGACAGCAGGAAGTGATCAATTGTTTATTTTACCCTGATATGTTCCAGTGATGTTTGGTCTGAAATCACCCATTTACTAAGCACGAATCCTAAGTGGGTTCAGTGGGTTCATATCATCCCAGTCACTTTGGATGAGAGTGACCCAACATGCCGGAAATCAGGTGCCATGGAAGAAGACAGGGGAAGACCGGGGATAGACCCCGTCTGAAGAAATGAAAGAAACCCTGAAGTCAGTAGCATTGGTTGGTCAAATGTCAATAGATATTGGTTGTATTTCCATTTCATGTCAGTTGCACATCCAAGTTTGCTGGCTAGGCACAATTTCATGACTAACATCCTGCGTACAAATCATTGCTGGATTGGTGATGATGATATTCCAAGCGGTGTATGGTCTTGCTGGTATCACTTGCCGTCGTGATAAATCCTGGCCCATCATCAAATCTTCGTGGGGAAATGTTCCCAGGTGTCCAAGTGCTTTGCTCACTGGAACGAGAATGAAGCTTGGAGCAATAATATTCCACATCAACTTCATCAACTTCAACGCTTTCGCCTTTCTCCCTCCAGTAATCAGTACTGTTCGCATGGCAAGTGGACTCGCCGATTCTGAATATGGCGGAATCATCTATAGCAACCCCAAAAAAGATAGAACATGGATTTACCATGATTTACCTCTATTTTAGCCAGGTTGTTACTCTTCTATTTTTTTTGGGTTGTTTTTTTTTTTCTCTCTCTCTCTCTTTCTCTATGTATATATATACACAGTTTGTTTACTGGTGTTTTCATATTGCCAGATTTTATTTCTGGAAGGTAGTCTCCTTACGATGTACAGACAAACGATTAGCTGTGATAAGGCCATAGTTCGGGGACGATTTCTTTGCACAGGTCTGAATTTGTGAGATCAAAGATACATTTGTCTAGTGAATCCTCAACAAAGTTCAGCGGGATCTATTCAAAGGTCACAATCTCTCCCCGATAAACACGTGCACTGCCATGGTTTAGTACCGGATCATACCGGATCTATTCTTTTTGGGATCACATACCGTGAGAATTCTCTCATCTTTAGGGGATCGGAGAAGATTTCTCTCAGAAAGTCATGCAACCAGGGAAGCTGTCAGAGCCTGTCAGAGAAGGGAATTGGGAGTCAGCATCTATCATAAATAAATGAAAGGGACATGACAGCTTGTATTATCTCCATGTTGATTTTTATATCTTTTTATTTGATCATAATTCCATATTGATAATGACAGAAAGCCAGATTTTGAAATGCCAATTGACCGGAAGCACCCATTTTGATAAGAAACCAAATGCTTTCCTACAATGCGGGGGCTAATACTTAGTAAATCTGCGTAATAACTTAGTATGGAAGTTAAAACTATAATTACTTGGATGGGATGATAATGAGTGTAAGTATAACCAACTCGCAACTTTGGGGGATGTCCAGAATCCATATGTCAGTTGTCTCAAGTGCACAGGCGCCGTGGGGCTCAAGTTTTCATTTGGATCACGCAACGCGCGTGTCAGGCCCCGTGTTGCCACACAGATGGATCTCCCAAGTGACTTACCAGATTTGCCGTCAGAATTGCCAGTCCTTGCTGCTCCACATCAGGCTGGTGGGACACCGCCTAGTATTTCTGGGAAAGCACCCAGGAGATCTACTTCAGGAGCGAAAGCAGCCTCGCGAAGAAAGCCTACGCACTCTCCAGACTTGCCAGATGAGTTGCCAGACTTGCCTGACACGAATCTAGACAGGGCAGAGGCCACCTTGTATAGATTGTCCTTCAAATCACTTGGCTGACAGAACCTTTTCCTGTTTCACCCGAGGCGCGTCGTGCCGGGTTCGCAGCGGCGCGCAACAAGCTTGAGGATGAGCTTCTTGGCGGGATCAGAGCCATCTATTGAGGATGAGCTCACGACCACACAACAAGCATGTTTAAGGGCGATTTAGCGACACCAAAGTGGGACAATCATGGGACTATACTGGGAAAATCATGGAATATTATGGAACAATCATGTAAAATAATGGGAACAAATCCAAAGCGGGACAATGGGAAAATCATGGAATGGAAAAATGCCCTGGCTGCACCTTCTTGGAAATGGGACGTACGGGGTTGGCCGTGGCCTACTTCTGGACAACTCCAGAGTCATTTCCACCTCTGAAAAACAAAGGTGCTTGCATCCACTATTACATGAATGATGGTTTTCTTTATCTGATGGTAATCCATCAAATAGCCATCATATTAGTCTGCTGGCTATCTGATGTTTATCCATAATTTTGACAATCTTGTTTTTTGAGTATGCCTTTTTTCCAATATGTCTGTTTCAAACATGATTTTCCCATCTCATGATGGTCCCAAACAGATGCTCCCATCGCCTGGGGACGCATCATCCACCGAGGTTGTTTCATTTGAAACCCACCACGCAAGAGGCGCTCTTGTGGCTGCACAGTTTTTGTGTAGTGCCTCGGTTAGCGGATTAGCGGTTAGCTGCTTGTGAGCCTCTGATCGCCCTAAAGATTGATGTCACAAGGGGATCAGCAGTGATGATGATAGGGAGAAGCCCAAGACTGGCTGATTTCATGCGAATTATTAGTTATAATTTGTACATAATGATGAATTGTGATGACTTACTCATCTGAGAGTTATATTTCTTCTTTGATGGTTGGTGGGGGGGGAATCATCCGAAGGTTGCTTGGAACCTCTCATTGATCAGTGGATAGAGAACTCTGATTCTCCTCCAGGGAATGTCTTGGTCTGAAAAGCGGTGTAGCCCAAGATCCAATGAATCAATAAGTTTATTGTGTTCTCCACTAAAATGATCATTTTCGCATATATAATCACATAACATATATATATATATATATAAATATGTATATATATATATTATAATCATATATATATAATCATGTTATAATATGTGCATACATACAGATATGACACGGTCCACCTAAACCAACAATGGATATCAACAAAATTCAACAAGTCTGTTTTGCATGTTTTTTTCATGGATCTCAACAATAGTTTTTCCTCAGGGCGCCTGACAGAACAATTCATGGCTTTGGAAGCCTCAAGTATGTGGATTCAATCTTCATACTTCGATGTGCATTCCACTCAGTGATTCAGTGATGATCAGTTGCAAATCAGACAACCCCCAAAATTTGGGAAAAATCCGCCCAGGGTAGTCAATCGTATTCGTACTGGGATGCAAATTCTTCATCTCCAAATCACATTACGATCCCATTGTTTCAGTGTCAAAGGTATCGACGATGTTACTGGTCAACCGTGGGGATGAAACGAACCAACCAATCCCGGTCTATCGTTGATGAATTCTCAGCATTTTGAAATTGGATGGAACCACAGACATGCAGCATGCACAACCAAAAGCTAGTGTGTTTCCTTGAAGGAATTGTATCCTCTGGTAGTCAACATGGCTAGCAGGAAAGTCCCCGATTTAGTTCGGGGATTTCCCAGCTAGCTGCGTTTGATTAGCAGAAGGTATCCCCGTTAACATCCCCACTATACTCTAGTTCTGGTTGATTTTAGATCCCAATTATCTATACTTCTCTTATTGTTGGTCGTTATATCACAATTCCAATCCGAAAAAAAAAATCAAGCAACTGAGCTCCTGCAGAAGTGCGTTTCGCCGTCTCAGGAGAAGTTTCAACGCTTGAGTGCCTTGGATGCCGATGCCATGGGAAATCAACCACGACTGCTGGCCGAGTATGGTGCCATCCACCAGATGGGTCGCTCGGACGCTGAGGAGCCCTCCTCTGAGAGATCGGACCGTTCTGCTGGTGGGGCCCTTAACAAAAATAGCTCATCAATGTTGGTTGAAAAAGCTAGAATCTCTATGGTCTATTGATGTTTATTGTGGATAGATCTACACTTAGATGGAAATTTGAGCCAACAAACATCACTGGGTGGCCCCTGCATTGTATGTTTATCTGCATTTTTTTGACTCACCACAGAATGTAAGGGTCATGTCGGGCATTTTCTATATTTGAGGGACCAGTCCAGTGACAACCCGACCTTACGGGCTGATGTCACTGTAAATGTTTTTGTCCGTGTTTGGAGAAATGCCCGAAATCAATCTAAATCACCCAGCATTTCAGGTTACGTTGGTGAGTTATAAATAGTATCACAAGAGTCAACCAGATTCGTTGTTATATCCCATCATATCCCATTTTCATTCATACAAAGTGGTTGTATTCCCATTTGATGGCGGTCAACTACCATGGAGCATCGTTCGAATGGAACACCCCCGAAAAAGTCGTACTCCCAGTACAATTGAAACTTTGACTTTATATAGTACATGCCCACCAAAAGAACTGGCAATTACATATTTGTACATAATAATCCATACATATCATGGATATTCTATGGAGAAGAATGATCTGCTGTTCTGCAATGTTTTCTATCAAATCTCTACCTTCAAAAGACCTCAGCTAGGAAAATGCATCCCAGCGCTTCTTTCAGACTGCCGAGGCTGCGAACGTTTGCTGGCATATGTCGCGAGTTTGGACCATCAGCTGGAAAGCGGCCTACAGATTCTTGACCGAAAGCTGGGGAGGATTGTTGGAGGGTCGTCCTGCTTTGGCCTCCTTCAAACATGGATGGTAGTTGTGGTTTCTGTGTTACTTGAATTCCATGTGCAATGGGGGTATATACCAAGGGGTGCTCTAAGTACTGCGGCTACAAGATTTGGAACATTGATGAACATTGGACTCCAAGAACTACAAGGTGGCACACTTGCGTCGACTGGTTCAATATGTTGCGTGTGTTTTTTCCCATATTCTCTAGCCATTCCCTTTCTATTGCCCGGCAAGGTCGCCATATCAGCTTGAATCAACATGGTGCATCAACCATCATCAACCCATACCGAGTGACTGGGTGATGTTGATCCTCTCAACCAGCCAGTAGAAAGGAATTTGCACACTGCTTATTTTAGTTTGTCCTAAGAGGGAGACATATTTTTCCTGAGACTTTTGGTGTTGAACTTTGCGGCGCCTGGGATACACGTCAAAGAAAGCTACCTAATACGGAGGAGCCCAACCACCTATCATCACCTTTCCAAGTTTAGTAGCAGGATTTTGCAAATATGGCTGAGATCATTGACATATTTGGAAGTGATATTCCACATATTTTCAAACAGAAGTCCAACATGTTTCACATCTTGTTTTCAAATCTATGATCCTCTGTGGTAGATTGATCATTTGAGTTGCATGAATTCCGTATGTACATTTAATCATTTATCTCTGTGAACATGATGTTATTTCTCTACACTGTCTTCTCTTTTGGACTTCCACTCTGACTCTTCAGTCGTTGTTATCCCATATATCATATCACGATACCCACTTGAGGAGCATAGCCCATTGCGGTTTCTTTGCAAATATGGTAGCCCAAGTTGAATGGATTGGTACCATTATCCAATGATCCAAAGAAATAACTCGTAATTTGGAGGCTATGCTCCAGTTTCAGAAAAACCACAAAGAGCATTTTCTGACGGAACCAAAAACAAAAACAGCTATATGTCCTTTACCCGGTTCCTCCCAAATCATAAGCAGTTCCAGCTGGATCCATCGCGTATCTGGTGTCTTTATCACTGATGATATTGAACTCAATGTTTCTTGCTCTATGTCAAGCACATCATCATCATCATCATCATCATCATCATCATCATCATCATCATCATTTTGCATAGATCATTCTGAGTAGGACAAGGGATAGATATCCCTAGCATCAAGAAGACTAGACCATTGAGAGTGGTGGAGTGTAAAATTCAGCGCTGGCTGACAGGAAATGGTGTGCCAAGATGTTGCGGCCCCAAATCGAGGCGCAGATATATTGCAAAAATATCGGGCCGGTGAAAGCCACTGAGACTAAGTGCTTGGGGAGTTATTTGGGGAATCCTAGATTGATACCATTAATACTTTTTGGTTGCTATTCATGGGAAGTATATTTGTATAAGTATTCCAACCAACTAAACAATATTTTTGTTTCGCAAAGATATTCACGGTTAGCCATGGTATTAAGGGATTACATACTATGATGGGGGTATTAAGCAGCACCAATGGGAGGAACATGTATCGAACCAACAAGATTCAAATTAGCACGTGTGAAATAAGAGTATCTGTGAAGAAACCAGCTGTGCCGCTGGCATCGTGGGGATACAAT
This sequence comes from Symbiodinium sp. clade C Y103, assembly GCA_003297045.1. Lineage (NCBI taxonomy): Eukaryota > Dinophyceae > Suessiales > Symbiodiniaceae > Cladocopium > Cladocopium sp. clade C. Next base: position 79,381 of record BGPT01002434.1, on the reverse strand, counting down.
GAACTGTATATACTTGAAACTAATTGAAACTAACAAAGTTGCGTGTTGTTTACCTTTAATTCCAATTTTAGTCTTGTGGGTGATATGGTACAAAAAAGTGGGTAGGCTAATTAACCACAGTACCAGAATATAGTTACACATATTTTCTCGTATATCTAACAACATAATATACATATATATATATATATATGTTTTGGTTTTGTCTCAACATCGGGGATACCTCCAATACATATGATCATTTTTCACTCGGCAAGATGATAATGCGGTATTTGAGCACCCAAGTTTGAGGCAGACCCATCATCACTGGTAGGGTTTCACTAGCACAAATGAGGGGCTTAACGAACCAAACTTGCAGATTTATATGATTACTCCCCAAGATTCACTCACATTGTTTTTTGCAGTCCGTAGAAACCAACGACCCAGACGATTGTTAGTACATGGATGAAGATGGATGTATAAGGGGACGTTGATCAACAATATATATGGTTGTCTTTTACAAGCGGTACTAGCATCTTTTTGGCACTTGTCGCCACTTGGATGAATAGATGTGTTTGACCAACCTGTACAGGAGGCATAAGATATCTTGAGCCAGGTAATCCATGTTTTCTCGCCCACGGTGTTTATTTTCATTTATTATCCCTTGTTCTGAAATCGGATAACTCTCCAAGTAGCAAGGTCAAATCCCCAGATGGGGGTTAACTCACAGGATCAATACCCTCATTTCTGGCTGGTTAAGCCATGAAGTCTTGACCTTTGCATGGTGCTTTATTGGATTCGTCCTTATTTTATGAAGATGTATGTTGTGTGTTTTTATATGATTATATATATATATATATATACACACTATATATATATATATATATACATATGTCATGCCGATTTTGATGCTGACACCACCATTCAGGTCCTGAAACTGCAGCCCCATACTTCTCCAATGCCTCCCAGCCATGTAAGAACTTCAAGGGGGTTATTCTCTTCACATCCTGCACAAATCGTCAAGGATTTGTATGGTACCACCTGAGAATACCTGAGATGAGAAAGGGCAGTCTGGTAGTCCAGGGGGGCTCATTCATCCAGCGTGCCTCACATCGCCTCGCACCGGTGACTGACACCTGGCCGGGTCATGGTGCTTCCTTGGAGGCCAAAGGTGTGTCTCTCCAAGGGACGTACACGCTATGACACACAAGACGATGCGCTGATGTTTGGTATGTGGGACAAAAGCCAAGGCCATCAGATCGGGCGCCCTCTATGCAAACAACAAAGCTGTGAGACATGCATGCTGCTGTGCTTTACAAAGAAATACACAACACGCCTACTTCCATACGTACACACATACATACAAACATAAAATTTGATTTAGTCGGTTTAGTGGGTTAGATAGCGCTAAATTGCTCAGTGGGTTTACCCTACCGAATCATTCATAATTCATGTCCATTAAAACTGTTGGGTCAACATTAAAACTTCCACAGACTGATTTGTAAACAATTAGTAGTTTTAATTTGTATTACTTGTTTTGTGTTCTCTCTCTCTCTCGATATAATATATATATATATACATATCATAGATGTATATACATGCAAATAAACACATATATATATATATCATGTATATATATATTACATACAATCGCATACCCCTACATACATACGTACAGATATACATATATACATATATGTGTGTATACATACAAACATGAAACCTGCAGTTTCCCAGACCTCCTAACCACCAGCCCAAGCCAAACATATCCCCATGGCAAAGTTTTCGGCCAGGAATCCTGTTTTGCATGGTAAAATCACTGTAACGCTGGACATTTTGCTTTGCACGCTCAACGCCCTATTTTTGGGCTGGTCAAATTGTTTTCCCGGCCAAAGCTCTTGCCTTTCCTGATGTGTGCTGCTGAAACCATACTTTTGCATCTGCCTCCTTTTGGCAAGTTAAATCCTTGGTTGCTTTGATTCATCTGCGTAAATTCCTAGTGTGGGTTGGTTCAATCCTCCAATCCACCATTGTTTTCATTCATCCTAATAGTTGCATGTTTTACTCCTAAAAAAATCACCCGTTACGTTTGGTTGAAGTGGAACCTGTGCAGGATTAAAACATATTAAAACCCTATAATCTTTAGTGAAAAAATGATGCCATCCCATAGATTGAAACCCTCAAATCAATCCAGTGAAACCCCATGTGTCAGGCGGAACGCCACGCCGCCGAGCGCACGCCGCCGGATCTGCCACAGCTGCTGGGCACGTCAGAGGTGCCCAAACATGTGCCACCAAGGGTGGGGGGGGGTCTGAAATGAATTGCAAACTCCATTTTGTCCAAGACATTTTCCAGGTATTTTGATGAATTTTGATGAATTTGTCCATGGTATTTTGATGAATTTTGTCCAAGATTTTCCAGGTTTTGATCATTCTTCGATCTATTTTTGGGGGCTTGTTATGTGGGTGGGCGATTTATTGTCCAGTAAATTCACACAGACCCTGAACATGGCAGACTTTGGTGTGGAAAGTATTCTTCAGAATCTTCCAACCCCCAATTTGGCAGAGTCTATGTTAATTCAGGGAACAGGTGATTTGGATATTCTATGAGTGGTTATATATCTAGGGTTTAAAGATGTTTAAAGTCTAGGTAAACCAATGGAATATGGGATATTTTGTTAACCGTATTTTGTTGCGGTGACTGGGTGATTCAGCAGACTATAGTGGTATATTAGAATGGGATACTGTTCATCAACAAACATGGTAGGTTCAGTCACTATTAATGTGTACATGGGATTATAAATGTCTATATTAGTATGTGATGAAGGGACAATGAAAGTAGTTTGACTGGGATTTGATAATTCATCATCTATGATGTAGATGTGGATTTAACCAATAGGATCCAATAGGAACATGTGGATGTGTCAACATACCTAGCTGAAATCCACTATGCATATGAGACCACAAAAGGAACATCACCTCCACGCCGAGAAATCACACAAGGCGGTGCCCCCCAGTCAACAAAGATTAAAAACATGTGTTGGTTTGTAAACCCCATTGACTACAATGATAGCTACCAAAAACCTTACCTAAGGACTTATACAATTACAAGTTGGTTTAAACCCCCACCAAGTAAGTTATAACTACCATAAACCCTATAGTTATTCAAAGTTAACCTACCGATATGCACTTCCAACTTAGCTAGCGATTTGGGACCTCACCTTCTAACAGGTGGCTCAGACGATGCACAATTTTTACATGCCCGTGCCCTTGGTGGAACGTAGTGAAGCAGAGGCCAGGAATGACCGGGCGGCCGGGGTTCGCGGGGCATTCTAGGGATGGAACAGGGCAGCAGCAACGAGAGTAAAGGATCACAAGTGGAGGAGCCACAATAGCAGGAGGAATCAACCATACTGCTTACAATTTCCGGATTCCACTTTCGATTAGTGGATCCAAGTATAGGCAGCATCTTAAGGTACCAGAAGTTCGGGAGTCCCACCAGGAAGGGGTACACACATCGGGTACATCAGCTGAAGATGGAGAAATTCTCAACGATTTCTTTTGAATCGACCCAGACAACTGTCCCGGAAATGGTTGAAGTAAAAGTTAGCTTCTGCGCAAAAAAATACTGCACTTTGTGTGATCCCAACCGCAGGATATATCCTGGCATATAATACTGTCATTCTATTTCACATTCTAGCTGACTATATATGTTGACATCCTATTTGACGTATATGCTGATGTTCTATCTGGCTCACATATATTCTGACATCTTTCTGTGAAATTGTATCTGACTTCTACCCGACATATATTATGACATTCTATTTGGCCTTTTATCTGGCATTTTACTGTATCTGTTTTTTTTTTTTTCCTGGCATCCTGTTTGGCAGTCTATTTTGGCATTTTATCTTGCATTCTATCTGACATATATTCTGATATCTTTCCATGAATTAATATGGAGGTATAGGACTAGACGGGCCATGGAGATGGTAAATGGGTATATAAACTACTTGCAAACCTGTGAATCAGTCCCATGGCCAATCTAAGATCATCGAAGTATCTTGTTGGCCGCTGACACGTCTTTTTTCAAACGCTTAGATGTCACGTTTCTTGGACTCCAAGGCAAACCCCTTTTACCTATGGGTCAATAATTTGATTAATCACATATGGTTCTAGTCAGTTTAGATTGGAATTTAGGTGTAATTATATAGTATATTTGCTGTAATTTGAGAACACACCGTATAGAATATAATACAGATTGACAGACTTACACCTAGAAGAAACAACCTTCCAAAATCCCTAAACCATCCTAAACCTGTGCCTGTACCTGCATGGTCCTTCAATTTTGATTCATGACCCTGTATTTAGAACCTGGTTAAATTAGAACAAATCGATGGTGCAAAGGCGTGCACAGAATAAAGTCGTGGGATTCTGTCGTCCCAGGTGGCTTTGGGTTTTCCGCCCACCACGGTGGCGGGGCGAGCCCGCTTGCAACGCGTTCCGTGGATGCAGGAGTGCGACATGGTGCGACATTTTTTGTGAGGGGCATGAGGGAGCTTCTGGAGAACATGACAAAAATTATAGCGAACATAAATGGAAATGGCAGACCTTCTGGCGAGACCTTCTGGAGGAAGTGCTTGATGGGCTGAAGCGATCAACAATATCAAACAATGATGATACAATAGATGATAGGGCCGATAGGGACACGGATTGGTGGATTGCACTGGTTGACGGATATATATATATATATATAAATTGTTTCACAGTAAGTGGGGAAGTCGAACTTTTTTTTGTTGGTGATCTCAAGGTGTGTCTCTCCATTTGGAGCTTCATCCGCCTTTGTGCCTTCATGGTGGAAGGCCACAAACCCGCGGTTGGGATGCTGTTGCTTTGTCCACGAATTGTGGGGAATTTATCGACTAGGCCTTGTGGTAATTTAACATAGCCACGGAAAATCATCATTTTGTGATAAGTAAGTTATCGTAATTAGTCCATACATGGGCCATGTTCCGTAGCTATGCTAAAATTAGCAGGGGGAATTTCATGGCACTGTTTGAAGGGAAAACACGATAGAATGAAGTGAATGGACTCTTTCATATTGGTTTATCCATTTTGTAAAATATGATTTTGCTCCATATCAGCAGATTTTTGGCAAGTCACCTCATGTTTCAGATGCATTCCACAGGTAAATGGTTTGGTAGTGATCACGGTTTCAAGTTGGTTTATGAACCCATCTGGGTAGAAGCCCTGATGAAAAAAGAGGGCTACTATGGGCGACTGCAAACCTTGCTTACACCCTGCATTTGTTGAGGCTGAGTCTCCAATTTTCAAATGGATCATCCACAAGTTGGCAGAGCAAAGAATCTTTCTTGGGTGGCCTTAAGAAAATCCAATGCATTTGTAGTACAATCTCCTTACTGACTCGGAAAGGCGTAGGGTTGATGTATTGATAGCGCTTTTAATCAAGGATTATGCTACCTATGTTGTAAACCACCAGATGAAGATACGATCGCAACATGATTTCCCTTGCAGCATTGCAGGGTAGCTAAAGAGCAATATTATCCCATCATCATGGTCCATTGAATCACCCCTTTGGGGGTAAATCTCTTAATTTATTGTGGTTACACCATATTGGTATCTAATTTTGGCCAGTATCATTGTTCGTTATCCTCCAGTATGAGGGGTTGGTAAATGTATCTGTTTGGAGATGTTGAACATAGCCTTCAAGTATTTGTTGGAGATGATATCCCCAGTACTTGGGTGATGGTTACAGCAGAGCATTTACCAACCCCCATTCTCCCACTGCTGAAAACCAAACGAATACTTGGCATCCAATCATCATCCACTCATGAACGCACGCATTCCCATCTTCACTATATCTTGAAATATCTTAGTTGGATATACAATATCATTCCTTAATCCATGGTGGCTTTTTCTTGATTCCCCTATTCAGGTTTGTGCCAAAAAGGGATATACCCCTTTGTCAGCCTTCTTTAAATGAGTACAAAAGCTAGAACAGGGCGGACATCTCCCTGCAATTGGAAACAACAACCTCCACCTCCACAGCATGTATTTTTGAACAATTATTTCCATCACTATGCCGTATTTTTGTCCATCAGATATGATCATGTTATGCATTTTTTCAACTCACAATTGCCATTTTATGGCATTTGTACATTAAAAAACGACTGTTCTATGGCATTTGTCCATTAAACATGACCATTTCATGGCTAATTTCCCATGGAAACTGACCATTTTGTGGCGATTTTCCCCAAAGCTTTCACCACTTTCCCCTGGAAATTCTTGGCGAGGTCACCTGCGAGAAGCAGCACGGCGGGATTTTCAGAGGTGTCTTGGTGGCGGAGGTGTCAGGTGTATATGGAGGTTTCCTGAAATGGGGGTACCCCCAAATCATCCATTTTAGTAGGGTTTCCCATTAAAAACCATCCATTTTGGGGTACCTACATTTCAGGAAACCCCCATATGGAATGCAGATGATATAAATAGATCTAAATAGGATCTACAAATTCTTAGTCATGGAATAGCACGAGTTTTGTTTAAGTTTGGTAATAAGTGATATACCCTCCGGTGTCATCAAACGTGGCAAGCTGGGAAATCCCCTAAAGATGGAGGTTTATAGCTGGGAAAATCATCTAGAAATAGTGGATCTATAATTAGGATCTATAATTCTTAGTAATGGTAGTCATGGAATAACATGAGTTTTTAATTTCATACCCAAAAGCTCTATGTTGCTGGGATATTACCAAGGTTTAGCCCAAGACACCGAGGTGGGTAATCATGCATGGAGCATATGGGATGCATTTGATCTAAATGATTGATGTTGACATCTACATTATAAGTGACATATGAGTGACATATGTATTGACATATGTTGATATGCATGAGATTTTTTCTAGATTAACAACTAGAGATATAGTGAGATATGGCCATTCTATGCAAATCTCACGCCAGTTTAGATGATTGCGACAGCTGTGCACAGGTCAAGACCCATTGTTTTTAGGTATTTTGTGGGGGCAACATCCAAAGTCCACAAGTACCAGCTATGTTGGTGTGAACTGCAGGGTACCAGAATACTGTCTATTTTGCCACAAGAGACCCTATGAATCATGGGTATTTGCCAGCCATGTTGGATTTCTGGAAAGCAAGACCTATACACTCCATGCATTCATGGCAATATCTTTGCTAAAATGTCCAACTGATCCCTCATAACGGGTTGTATGTACTGTACGAACCATGCGAGCTATATTGCAACTAGACCCTCGCTTGATCCAAACCTATCGGCATGGGTCAAAACCCGGGTACCCCTCTGTTCACCCAAAATAATTGGCAAATCGATGTTCATCCACCCTGAATATGGTTTTTTATAGGTGTTGAGCCATCCCCAAATAGGTTGTCCAACACCCAAAATGGGCATAGCATAGTACTATAGCCACACTGTGGTACCCCCCAGTGATGTTTGTGGGTTTCTAATCCCATCAACGATATAAGCCCCAAAAAATAAACCCTAGCGATTGGAGTTATACACTTAGCTAACTATGGGCATCACCCTGCATAAGTATTACAAAGTACAGGATGTTTTATCCGATCCATTTTTTATGGCTGAACTGAGGCTAGTTCGCTATATCCCATCACCGAGGTTCGCCGCGGCCCTACTGTCCCGCCCGCGGGAATTCTTCCGCTCCACGGAGTGGCGAAGTTCGAGGTGTGGTTTTTTCGGCGAGGTGGAGCTGAATGGTGAAAAACCTGACCCTCCGGTAATCAAACTTTGATGCCAATGGAAAATCCACTACACATGGAATTAAATAGAGGTGTTGATATGCTTTAATGGGAAAATCATTTCTGCTTGGTGGATTTTCCATTGCCATGTTTGATTACCTGAGGGTAATTTACTTTTTTTCATGTTTTTTCCATTTAAACATGAGATGAACGGTGACAACCCAAGTTTGGGGGAAGATTTTGCGGGATACAATCGGGATATATATCCAACAATTGGGAGACGGACCTTTATTTGTATATATTTGTATCATTTCAATTGGTGCGATACTACTTGGGTGACTCATAGCAACGGTATCGCATCTTGGCAAGATGCGAATTGATTTACTTTTGAATGCTGAGGATACAAACAAATAGTTTGTCTGACATGATATGAGTATCAAGTTTTAAGGACTTTTCGTTGGCAAGCCGCATTGTTTATCATCACTGTTGATGATTTCAGACTAGGATCTCGGGGCTTCCCTCGGGTAATGTTACCCGGTAATGAAGCATGGCTGGCGGGAACATCCCTGAAAAATGGAGGTTTATAGCTGGGACAATCATCGAAGTAAATGGGTGGCTCTTCCAGCCAGCCATGGAGCTGATTGCTGGAGGAGATATATGAATTCATGATGCGTCATGCGGTGTGGAATGATCCAAAATTCAATGCAGGCAATCCCCATGCGTGACATGCTCTGTGCAGACCTGTTTTCCGTTGAAGATTCTTGGGATCTTACCTGCCAAAACCTTGGTTTGCAGAGTATCTAAGGTCAGGCATGCAACCATGTTGTGAAGGTGGGCTAGGATGAAGACATCTTTGGCACTTCTTGCTCAAACAATCTTGGCCGCGGCCAACCTTGGTTGCATATTCCATATGGAAATCTAATGTTAGATGAGTATACATGGGAAAGTATCAAAAGTCCATTGATTCCACATGGAATATAGGGGAAAATACATTCACAAACTTATTCTGCGAAAGCGGCCATCCCGACGATGGATTCTGATAGACGAGCCCGAGTCGTCGACCTGGGTATGTTTGTAAAATATGGAAGTTTCCTAAAATGTTTTCTTTTTTTCCCACTGTAAATACCATCCATTTTGGGATACCCCCATTGTAGGAAAACTCCATATCTATATACCTGCTAAGTTGACACATAAACTCATGGGCTACAGAAATGTTGGGGATACCCATTGGGATATGGGATTTAGGATGATATAGTGGTATGTTTACCTTCATCACTGGGGGACATGTTGGAGTTCAATGTTGGCTAACGTCATCCACCACCAAATTGTAAAATACCAAACTTTTCACCAGCATTTACTCCCATGACAATTTACCAGCATGAATCTTATCTTTTGGGTCAAGAATTACTTGTTGGTTATATTGTGTTGGTTGATATTATAATATGTAACTCACCTATAATCTCTTAGATTATATATATACACATATGTATATATATATATATATATACATGTATATATATATATATACATGTATATACATTTAAGTACTATATCTTGTATTTCCCCGTGGTTTTACCACATCAAACACCTTGTTGGTTCAATGTTGAACCTCTTGGATTCACCCCTATCATCTCCACAGGAGCGAGGAGCCCGTGCGCAGGCGCATCTCTGCACATCGCCGGGAGTTGCGGGCACCTTGGAAAAAGCGATGCCGCGATGGCCGCGATGCAAAGTTCAGGTGTTACCATCTGGTAATGAAACGTGGCTAGCTGGAACATCCCCCATAAATGGAGGTCTATAGCTGGGGAAAAAAAAAAACAACAACATCTAAATATACATGAGGATACAGAAGGATTTTCCATTGCCATGGATGAGTACAGGAGGGAATACCACCTGATATTTTTTGGGGATGATTATCATCCATGAACTGGCAACCTCGCTCTTCACCAACCAGTATTTTTAGGACGACGGTTTGGGTTTTGAACACTTTTCATTTGAATTCATGGTTTATCCAGGAAAACGTTTGATGTGTTTTTAAGATATTGATTTTACGGAGTGAAATTAGGATCGAAGCAATAGACGTGGTGATGCTATCTGATTCTATGGCTTTTTAAGGGCAGGAAGTAAAGAGCAAAACATGGGATTTAGTGGGGTTGACCGGTTGACCGAGGAAACATGGTGGCTGTATGATCAAGTAAGATTCGGATTTATTAGTATAGCATAGGTTTAAAATTGGGATGCAGAAAATAATGGAACGGTGATTTGACAAATGAAATGAGTAGAAGGAAGTCATGTTCCTCTTTATAAAGCTAAAAGCAGCAATGTACCTACTACTCAAACCAGAGTTTACCAACAGAAATGGAGACATAGACCAAGATGGTGATCTGACCAGCAAACAATCGAGGATTCAACAAACATATCTCAAAGTAGGAAATGGCAGTGGGTTGATCCATGTTGATCCACCAGCCAGCTTTCAGAATGTCATCAACCCAACAAAAACCCCAACTCGTGGGACTTGTTTACCACTGAAACCGGGTGATATTTTTCCCAGCAGATACCAACACACAGAGGCGATTTCTCCGTATCAAACGTAACTGATCACAGGGATATTTGCCGTAAAATGTGTGATAACACCCAAAAGATGGAAAGAGCAGGTTACTATGAATTATCACTTTCTTACTAGGATTTTGCTGTTCTATGATTCCTTGGGGTTGCTATAGAATCATAGTGACTCGTATACTGTGAATGAATAATGGCCAAAATGACGGTCCCATGCCCACTATGATGCACAGGTCTTTCCCATACATGTATGGCAAGACTATTTTTCCGGCTGTGACCATGCAGGATCATTCGACCTTTTTGGGAGGATCAAGCACTATCATACAACTATGATATTTTTACATATACCATCTGATTATTTAACATAGCCATGGAAGCCATGGCTAATTTTGGATGATTTTCCCATTAAAACCTGGATTTTCTATGGCTATGTTAAATAACCAGAGGGTATATGGATAATATATTATTGTATTGCATTATGTCACAGGCTATAGACCACAGTCAACTAGCGCACTAGCGGGTTGTCTCAAAAGTGGGAACCGGAACCCCAATGGTTTTAGAAGACAATCATCATCCCCAACTCATTCTTTTTGGACGCTGTTTCTGCAAATCATGACCATAAAATACCACGAATAACACCCCAGTATGTTTCTGTGGTCATTGTAACTTTTTAAATACCCCACCATCATCATCATCATCATCATCATCATCATGATCATCAACAACAACAAAAACAATAACACTGTCGTTGCCAGAATACCATTGTAAAAATACATAAAGATACGCACAAATATGTAGAGCTAAGATATCACTATGAACATCACCACTGTCATCATTTAATTGTTATAATAATATGTTTTAACTGTATGGAACACAATTCACCCCAACCATTGGTTTCTATGTGTTTATCATTCTAACTTTTTTGTAAAACACAATAAACATCTTTGCAGGTCAGCAGCCACAGATTGAAATTCGTCATCTAGGCATAGACGTAGCTCATCGTTCTTCAGATAGCTGCTGAGATTGACAACAAATGACCAAATTGTTGTTCCAACCGTCGAATTATGCTAGACCACAATCAATTATCAACCACTAAAAAATCTAAATGAGTGGACTTTTTTGGACACCCCCGTTGATTGATGTTGTTCCCGATTCCCATACTCCCATGCTACTCTCATACTAGTCCCACAAGAAACCTCAACAACATGGGAAATTTGTGGGAATGGGGGTCTCATCATTGGCATTCCCGAAAACAACAACAACAACAACAACAACAACAACAACAACATCTATTATTTGATCATCATTTCTCAGGACCTGGTCTTTCAGTTGGAGCTCACCACCGGAGTCGACCTTCGCCTCTGGCCGCGCCGCGCGCGTGGCGCCAACAGCACGCTGAACCTGGCCCTCCCACGGCTGGCGGCGACGCCGGGTACGGAGGATGTGGGGTGACTGGGTGACTGGTTGGGCATATCAACCATGAAAACCAGGGATTGAGCCAGTGAAAAGTTTGGATGTTACCATCAAAATTTAGGATGAGCCGGTGTTAACAGACAAAATCAGGGATTCAAGCAGTGAACATTGGGAATTTACCGCCTTTTGATGAGTTGGAACCACCAATCAGGCAATCTTTGGACATGCTTTTTGTGAGAATGCCGGCAGGACATTCTGAGATGGATTCTTCAGGCCATCTCCAGCAACATCAACAGCCTGCAGTCTCTCAGGACGACAGAACTGGCAAAGCCACATGTTCAGCAGAACAACGCATAAGATAATAATTAGATCATATATATATATATATTATATATACACACTATCTATAATCTATATATTTACAGATGTGGGTTGTATTTCAAGCTACTGTAACGAGTCATTGATTGGGACAAGAAGATGATCAAAACACGGTGAGGTTTCCGTTTTTTTTTTCTGAGGAGCGCCTAACCTGGCGCCACCCGGGACACCTGGCACGCCAAGATCCATAGATCCAATACGAAACCAGTGGTTTCTAAGGGGGTTATTTGATATTATGATGTAGTAGTTATTAATTATTTATTTGATATTAAAGGGAAGGCATTATCAAATTGTCAAGTGCATACTTGCAATCTGTCATACACAGTTTGGTGGTCTCAAGCATGTTGTACTTTCAACGAACATAGAATCCATCGTGAGTAAGATATTGGGAATGCATCCTCAGCGTCAACCCGGGCTGAATAAAGAGTTGTGCTCTTGATTTTGAGGGATTCAATTTCGATGGCAAAATTTCATTTGTTTCAGGGTAGCCCCAAATAATTCATGCACCAGGCTATATAAATAAGAGATGTGAGCGTCACCAGCGGTAAGAAAACCGACAAAAACGCTGTGTTGGGACCAAGTATTGGACCATCCAATGAAGGCAATCATATGAATATTACTGCTGATCATTACTCATCAAGCCTTTGCCCCAGTGACAGTTTGTGTTTGTAGATCCCTTCTTTTGTGTAGTGGTGTAGTGTGATGGCAGTGCAAGCCGAAAGTATGTCGTATGACAACCTGAAGGAGATTGTAGATGGGCTTTCCTGCAGAAGTATATCACCTTTAGTTATGCCAGAGGTTCCCCCAGGCTCTTTTGACTTGGCATCCTTCCCAATGTCAGAGCTAGACATGGAGGGTAACCCTGGTGTTCACTTCTTCGACGTCATTCCAGATCATCCAGAGAAATTGATTTCTTTGCCCTCAGCTCTGCCTACAAGTTAGAATGTGAGAAAAAGGATCTTGAGCTCTTGCCCGCCTTTGGTATGAAAGAAAAGTGTCCAAAGGAAACCACAATCCAAATGGTTCTTCTCAAACAACCCGACGGAAAGCACACCATCGTGAAGCACATGTCCTTCCCGGAAAAGCTGAAAGCCCAGATGTTCAAAAAGCTCGCCTTTGGTCAGCCCTACAAGCCTCAGTTCATGTCTGCCAATCCCAAAGTTGGCAGGAAAATCCTGCAGTACTGCCTTGAAAACTTGGGCGGTCGAGCCTTCACTTGCTTCGACCTGACATCTCAGGCCACCCGCAAGGATCTTCCAAGTCCAACATCCCATTTAAGAAGAAGGAAGACGATGAAATTGATCAAGGCTTTGATCACATCCTCCGAAAGGCTCCCAGGTCCACCTGCGAGATGGCCCAGCTTAGGTGGCAAACCAAAGAGCTTCGCTCTAAGGATTCCCCAATCTTTGGCTGGCCGCCCGCCTTGGTCAGTCAGGCTTTGAGAAATGTGTCATCCGATGGCGCCCTTGCGCGCAAGGAGGCCGATTGGCCCATCCCTTTGACCCCTACCTTTTATGACACTGCCATTCTCAAAGTCCTTGAAAAGATTTGGGACTTCGATCAGTCTGCCCTCATCCTTCTGGGTGAGCCTGGCAGTGGAAAGAGTCCTTTGGGTCGTTCAGTGCTCATGGCCCAGGCCCGCCACAACCAAAGCAGATTCAATCTTGATGGGCAGCCATGCATTAGGTGCACTCCTGAGCTAGATTTCCTTCGGGGAGAGCCAGGTTGTGTACTTATGGGGGACTTCTTGGATGACACTTCCTAGAACATTCTCGACATGAAGCTTGTCAAGGCTTTCCTTGATGTTGGCCTCTATGAAAGCATGGCTTGGGCAAGGTGGGGTGCCAACAAATGGGTGCAGAACCAGCCCAGAGCTGTTGCAGACAACACATATGATGATGGGCTGGATATCCCCCATGACTTTTTGGACTACATCACCTTTTGAGAACCTTCAACTGATTCGATCAGCCTAAGAAATGCAGGTTTCACAGGGTCGCTCCAAACTAGTAAAGGCGATTCATAGCCGTCTTTCTTGGGGTGGCCAGGGATTAATCCTGATTTTTGTTGTTTGAATCCCAGCCCCCCCCACTATATCCCATGATTATACCATAGCAACCCAAAAAATAGATCGAACAGTTGAACACCTGAAAAATATGGAGGAAGCATCATCGAACGGACGCATCCTGGCTTCGCATGTTTCGGCATCCATTTGGGACCCCCTAGGAAACCATTTGGGAACTACGGGACCCAATGGCTGCCACGTTCCAGGATGCCATTGTGCTGTCGTTCCTTGCTGTTATACCGCCAAGCCACTTGGCCGAAATGGAGCTCCTGGGGAGAGCCAGGCCTGGGAACCAAACATGGCTGGGAAATCGTGTGGCCGAAATGGAGCTTTCAATGGGAAAATCATAGGGAAATATGGGAACATCATATAGGAAAACACACTCTATCTAACCAACTTTTCACACATTCACAGCCTGGTTCACACATAGTTGGCCAGGCCTCTCTAGCAGGTGGAAAACAGAGGTTTTAGAATGGTGTGATATACAGAGGATATGATTGTGAAAAATCATGGATGAATTATGTTGTGGCTTCAAGTCCTGACGTGAATGGAATGATGGGAATTGGGAATCATGCCCAAATGGCCACAAATGATAGCAGCATACAGCAACTATTTTCAGGTTAGTGACTGATTATTGTTCTATCTTTTGGTTGAGTTGCCATAATCTATGTAGCCACAACTAGGTGTGACCATTGGGTAAATTACTGGTTTCTTCGTTTTGCCATAAACAGGACATATAGACTAACTTGCTGGGCAAGCAAATATCTAAGTTAGCCATAGATATGGGTTCCCAGAAAGATTCGAACGTCATAGAACCTATAGAATAGTTTGAAACCAGGATGTTGCAGATGTTGAAGGAACACTATTTACTACATTTTTTTTATATAGTCTTTATATATTCTTCAGTACATTCTTTTGATGTGTCCTTCTTCACCATTCTGGGGGGTTTCTCCATGTCGCTGGTGTAGATCCAAACGCGAAAAAAATCCCGTGCCCAAAGATCCCATGCGTAGTGGCTCGGTGTTCCCTGCTCGACCACCTGTGGGTTTCTTTAACAGAAGGGGTGATAAACCGTGGAGATTCACCAAAGAACATCGGCTCATTCATATATCAATATATACACAGATATACAACATATTATTATTATATACATAATATTATAATCCGGAAACACTTGTTCCATGGTCTGTGGAAGTAACCCAGAGACAGTTTTGACATAGGGCTACTGTAAGTGGCTTAGTCTCACTGTCTCAATGACCAGTCGGTTTGTGGATGACAAACCCCATATATAAATGGAACATGTGACATCATGTGACCATTGTGGTCCCTCATCATCAATGTCAGGTATCAAAATTTCTGTTCATGTCCTCCACGAGCAGCTTTCACCCATGGATAACAATGGGTTTAAATCCCCTCACTGGATGATCGACTATGCACATGCACAAAATGCTGGCGGATCCACAGATTCTTGCCATGTTGGGAGTTGGGAGTAGCCAACTTTGACACAGCGACATCATGGGATCGTGTATTCATAATCCAACAGTTCACACAAACTAAATACATACACAGATAGTAGCATATAGTTGAATAATTACATACAGAAATAGATTCAATACGACATATGATCATATGTTATATATATATACATATCTATCCTATATCATACATACACACACACACAATATCTCAAGATAATGTAATCTATGCCCTCTGGTAGACTAACACAGACCCATACAGACCCTGACAAAAAATTGGGGACACTAATCTTCCAACCCGCGGAACAACAAAAGTTTCTCGCAAGCAATCAAGCAAGCCGCGGACAAATTCCTTACCAAAATTCCACATGAACAAAAACAACATTACATGTCTGAAGCNAACAAAAGTTTCTCGCAAGCAATCAAGCAAGCCGCGGACAAATTCCTTACCAAAATTCCACATGAACAAAAACAACATTACATGTCTGAAGCAACCTGGAGTTTGATAGAAAACCGACAAAGAGCTAGGATGCATAATGATACAGTACTCGAACAGCAACTTACTGCAACTATCAAGCGATCCGCAAAACGTGACAAGAAACTATGGAAAATGCGGCTCCTCGAAGATTTTTCCTCTTCAAGGGCAAAATGGAAAGGCATTAANATCCGCAAAACGTGACAAGAAACTATGGAAAATGCGGCTCCTCGAAGATTTTTCCTCTTCAAGGGCAAAATGGAAAGGCATTAAACTTGAGAAATCTGACTTCAAACCATCGTTTTATAAGTTAACAGATATTCACGGCCAACCTGTTCCATTAGACAGAAAAGCAGATGCGCTAGCAGAATACCTCGAACAAAAGCATTGGGCAAACATCCCCCATTTACCGCCCGACAAGGTAGACAAGAGGCACGCGGTTGACACACCACCGCCTATAAATGTGGGGTCAATCACAGTAGAAGAAGTACGAGAANTGAAAGTTTTTTGTAAATTCGATCTTCACCTGAGAGCATAGTTGCTGTAGTGGTGCCAACGGGTCTCACCCAGACCTATGGCAGGAAAAAAAAAAAAAATCTTCCAACCCGATCTTTGGTAGGGTCTATGTTAGTTTACTGGAGAGAATATGTACAAATCACATTAAATCCCCATCAAATCCCCATTAGATCAGCTGTAAATCCCATTAATCAGCTATAAGCTCCATTAATTAAATCCCCATATTTTTGTTTGTTGAATCACCATGTTTGAATGGTCATGTGTACAGTACATGTTGTACCCCAGGCCATGTTGTACCTTCAGGTGGCCACAGCCAACGGCTTGGCGGAGTCGCACACAGAGTCAGCGAAGCTTGGCGTTGCTGCTGTTTGTTTAGTCCGAAAAAAAGTGGGGATTTCATTGGCTTAACAGTTAACCTTGGAAAGTTATGATCATAAGCACTACAATGTGGGGCCCTCCAGTGATGTGAATGTTGGCTTATTGACTTCATGAAAACTATATTCATGATTATCATCAACCATAGTTGTTGGATGTTCTTGGAGTTGAACCAACGTAGCTATCTAGGGGGCCCCACCAAGAATCAGGAAAATATGTCGATTTCGGGAGTTCATGAGGATTGAAAGAGATTGAGCTTCGAAAGTGAGGCTAGTAACCAGAACCCTCCGCTAATGAAACCTTGTGATTGAAATTACCAAACTTTCAATGAAATAACATCTAGCAAAATGGTCATTTTGTTTGGTTGGGGCCGGTAAAACCATCCCAATTGATTTAGGAGAAATGGATTACAGTAGATGATTTTTTCCAGTCAAAATAGTGCCACATTCACAGGAACATGAGGATAAAACCTGAGATTTGGCCGTCCTTTTTATGAGACAAACCAAAATCACCAGCAAAACCAAGGACGCACACTATCAGCCATGTTATTTGCTGTGTGTGTTTGTACTTACTGTAACGACCGGGAGTATATGTGATATTACATGATTGTTTTTCCGCACACCATTGGCGACATGTGCTGAATTTTGACTTGTGTGTGGTTAACACGTGCCAGTGAAGAACTAACTTGTGGCCAGGATGGATGCCTTAGGTTGACGGCGGGTCGAGGATCGATGTCGAAGACCACAAGACAGACCGTTACTAATACAGACAGCAAGACTATGGTTGGGTCACTGCATTGTTCTTTTTTGCTCTGGTTTCGGACTGGAACACGTCAAGAGATATCTGACATGCCCTGCGTTATTGAAAAGGTATATCGACTTAGTTGGTTTGCAAGACATGAAACCCAGCTCTGTACCTGCTTACACAGTGGGTAAACTTAAGTTTCGTTCATCCATGGTGCATGTCTCATGCATGTTGATGGAACATGATGGAATCTTACATCCATGGGTATCTATGGTGTGCGCATTCCAACAGAGCCACACAGTGGGTCCCGTAGTTGTGTTTGTTGCTTCATAAACCAAGTCAACTATCCACCATAAGTCCAAGAGCTTTTCTAGCCCGAGACCACCATTAGCTGAATTTATTCTTAAAGTATAAACTTTCAAATCCATTTTCTCCCATGGGTTATCATTCTTTATCCCATGTGTGGTGGTGAAACGCTCCATGTTTGGATTAAACTGACCAACAACTCGTCACAACTGGGACGTCCCAAGGCATTGGCCCTGCTATGAACTTTCTCGCGACATCCTGGACGAGGACTCAACATGGGATGGCGATGGTAGAGGGGGCGGAATCCAGATGAGGAGTGAATGTGTATATGTTTTATATACATACTGTACATATATCATACATACATACATACATACATACATACATACATACATACATACATACATCCATACATCCATACATCCATACATCCATACATCCATACATCCATACATTGCATGCATGCATGCATGCATGCATGCATACATATATACATATATACATATATACATATATACATATGTATATATATAATATATGGGTTTCCATAATTGGAGCTACCGCAAAATGGATGGCTTGTAATGGAACATCCTATTAAATTGGACGATTTAGGGGCACCCATGGGCACCCCCATTTTAGGAAACCCCCATATGATATATATATATATACCCTCATCTTCCAGTTACCTGTTGGATAGGAAATCAAGTCCAAGAACCCTTTGGTAACCAAACATGGCAATTGGAAATCCCCGAACTCAATGGAGGTTTTAGTGGGAGGAGGAGATCATGGATAATACGCTTTTGCAATGACGTCACCGTGACGTCACTGGCATGTTGTGCGTAAGGGAATCATCCCCAAATGGCTATACGTTTCAGCGATTTTCAGGTTTGCAAATTATTATGGTTCAGCCAGACATGTAATGTGGGTAAAACAATAATAAACCACCCATTTTGGAATGGTTTATACCACCCATTTATGGTGATTTGGGGGATGGTTTATTATGATTCAGCCAGACATGTAGTATCCTATCATGTAGTTGGGAAACTCTTGGTAGCTTCTTAGCTCTCCATGCCATAAGGGAAATGGAAACCATAGCTCCCAACTGCTCCCTCCTTACGACCAGATAGAATACACAACACTACACAACTCTTTACCCATTGAGATAATAATTCCCAATTTTTTGAGTACTTTTATCCTTCTTTAGTTGGGTCACCGCAGGGTCATATAATGTCATATATATATATATAGAATATAGACATATACATATAGTGTCTATATAACTATATATATATATATACAGTGTATATATGAATATGAATTTAAACACACACACACACACATGGGAATCAAAAGAAAATCGTGGAGTTTGTAAAAGTCTTGCGAGAGAAGAATTGCATTTTGCGAAGATCGGCCGTTTCTGGATGAAATGGTACATTTTAACCGCCGTATAGTATATGGATCCATATTTATAACATTGACATGTAGACGGGGTGGATGAATGGATGGATGGAGTTCCCTTTCTGGTCTTGTAAATTCAAATCACGAGCTGACTGAACTGGTGATTATGTACATAGAGGTGCTGGTTGTGAGATGTCGCGAAGGAAATGATATTGGAAGACCTTCCCTTGTCCCGGGGTGAGACGCAGTTGTTCTAAGTGTTGGAAGAAATTGTCGTATGGATTCTAGTAGTTACATCTAGTCTAGTCATGGATTCTAGTCCTGTTGGACATGTTTTTTTTTTGTAATTTTTCTGGAGGTTGCCAGCGCCTTTGGGTCATGTTAGGGGAGGAGTAGACCAACCCCAGATACACACCTGAAGTTGGATCGGCGAATTCAGCTGATGGTTCTACTTTTATTGAAGACATGCCAGATGTAAAGGAATCTATCATATCTTGCGAAAAAATGAGTACAATCATGGCTTGCTGGACATGTCTTTTTACAGTGTTTGATCATCAAAATCACAGATCTTCAGGTGTTTGAAGCCACAAAAAAACTACCCTAAATATATATATATATATACATATATCTGTATACATGCACATGTAAACATAAATCATACAAAGTCAACTCACGACATTCTTGGAAGAGCGTTGTTTTTTTTCCAACAAAAACACCGGTGGTCTGCCCAGGAGCCGTCGCAAGAAGCGTTGATGGCGGTGCTGGAGCGTCTGAACGTGGCCTCAGAGGTGTTGAAGTCCATCGAGGAGCAATTGCAGGTTACTGGTCCATGAAGGTATGGGATACAGTATCTGTATGACTATATGTATATGTAGTGTGTGTGTATATATATATATGATATTATGTAATATGGATCACATG
Organism: Symbiodinium sp. clade C Y103; assembly: GCA_003297045.1. NCBI lineage: Eukaryota > Dinophyceae > Suessiales > Symbiodiniaceae > Cladocopium > Cladocopium sp. clade C. Next base: position 59,047 of record BGPT01002434.1, on the reverse strand, counting down.
GGATATGTATAAGTATAGATATGTATCAGTTGTCATAATATTATAGATCTATATCTATATGTATATGTGTATAAATGGGATGTAATGTGGACAACCCAAGAATAAGCCTAGCATTTGGATTTTCTTAAATTCAAGACTCCATAATCATTGATCATATTGACATGTTTATTGGCAATACCAATGGTGAAAGGGGTACCTCAACTTCAAGAAACATGTATACATATATGCTTACGTACATACGAACATTCACCTGTACATATACAGATACATATTATATATACATGCATTGTTTGTAGGTCCATATATGGTTTTGTTTTTGTTGTTGTAGTCGTGTGCTATTTATATTACATGAATTTCAGTTCTCAAATTATTACTTGTTCAGCTTAGTATTAAAAACCCACAGAATGGGTGGGAAGCATAGAATTCAACTATGTAGCGAGTTGATCGTGTCAAACCAGTTAACATGTACATTTATATGATTACATATAATCATATATAAAGACAATCAGAAACCTACGTGAGAATGAAGCGTTTATATCGTCATCAACATAGATTTTAAAAATCACATACTTCAGCGGGAGTCAACCAATAGAGAAAAACATGCCACACAAAGAGAGAGATCAAGCCATTTGACCTTCAATCTTTTGTGGAGGGTTACCTTTTTTGCAAATGATAGTTTCCAGCTTTATTGATATTATATCATCATACCGTCCTGGTTCTTGTTGTCAAATCCAATTCATCCTAGGTTGAAAATGAATCCACAGATATATTTTGATATACCATATCATCTCCAGAAGACAAGCCATATCTGGCCATTCTTTTGGTGAAATTATTTCATAAAATCATTGAATCTAATCATTGATACAAACTACCTAATCACCATTATCAAATGGTAAATTGTTTTACCAGTATGGTCATTGTGGAAACCATCATTACAGAATCTATTCTTGTAGACACATACATATATATATATATACATATATATATATATACATACGCAAGTGTATGTACATATCTATGTGTATGTATATATATATATACATTACATGACATTTATTTAACAAGTGATAAACCATATCTGGGTACACAAAGATGATTTATACATTTATCATCGTAGAAAAAACTTGCATCATCCCTGGCCTCTCATGACCAGGTCTTGGTGCAAAACTATTGCAACGCTTTGACGTTGACGGTTGATGCCGAGCCCCTGGAGGCTCGGAACTGTGAGGGGAACCCTGAAGGCCTGGCTATCGGATAGGATTGAAGCAAGGATTTCATAGGAATTGGGATTTCATGGGATTCTGCTGATGAAGATTGTGATATAATAGTGATTTAAACGCCCTGATAGGAAATTTAACATAAGTTCACCAGCAAATATTGGATTCCACTAGAAAATTTCGTCCGACTCACCAATTTAATAGGGCCAAAATTCAGGGTTGCTCCGAGGCAACTGTGGGTTCAAGCCACAAGAGGTGAAAATCTGGAGAAATCTGGAGTGCTGTTCCTTCCCGCTCCTACTGTAACACCCTTTGAGACTGTATTTGGGGCTGGGTTTTTTTGGGATCTAAACATCTGGGCATTGGGAGCACGTTCGGGCCCAAAAAGGGAATTAGTCAAGGTGAAGACCTTTGGGTCGCAAGCAAAAACTGTGGTTTCACCAACGACCATGGGCTTCAAGCAGCGGCCTCGCAAGGTTATCTTCGGTATCTCCGCTAAAGAAGGGTTCACAGGATGGGTCAGCATCTCCAAAAGTGACAAACATTGGTATATTCCTGGCATGTTTTAGACATTGTTTCTTTTTGCCAAGGTATAGGGTTCCCCTCAATAAATCACCAGTTCAACAGTGGATCCAACATCCAAGACCCCCCGAGTCATAAGTTGGTTGGTTTTTCAGCCATCCAACTGTTGATATGTCGATCGAATCTACCATTGACTTCAACCATAATTTGTTGTAAAACAACTTATCTTTTTGTCACAGAATTGAATTGGATGATGAGTATTTTCCCGAAATTTGGGGAAATATAAAACAATGCCGGGTGGTGCCCAACAGTTATTTTTGTTGGATCACAACAGCAATTAACTCTAGTCATAATCAGCATAAATTGTGGTTAATTAACCAAGTTTTGAAAAAACAACTTAGCTATAATAAATCAGATGTAAATACCATGAGATCCCCATGTTGTCGGTGAAATCACAATGTTCCCATGGTTTTTCCCCAACGGGGGGCCCACAGCGCTAGGAGTTGGCGTCCCAGATGATCGCCTTGGGCGAGACAATGAAGGCGGTAAAGGAGATACAGGCGCCCCTGCGTTTTCAGCAACAAGAATGCCTTTAAAGTTACTAAGGATGAACAGTAGTGGTATTGTTTGTGATAGTTCATTATTCTTAAATAGTTTATCATTCAGTATAAACCGCTATTGTTCAAAACCATCAACCTCTTTGTTAACTGATAGAAAGAACAAATATTAGATATTAGTAATATAAAGCAATACTAATTGTAGTTTTAACGGAAAAAAGAGTTTATACCACTATTGTCACTATTGTCAAAAATAATGATAGTTAATGGACCAGTATTCAAAACAATAGCGATAATGGTGGTATTTAAAGCAGTAGTGGGTATGTTCAAGAATCGTAGATTAGTGTATAGCTTTTGATAGTTTATATTAATGGTATATTAATATTATTAATGGCAACAATGATATACCACTATGGTCCATTGTAACTGTTATAACGAAAGTGGTATATAAAACAGTTGTGGTATATATATATATATACCACGTTTGATGTGTTTACTGGTATATAAAACAACATTGCCGTTCTTGTTTGATTACATGATGTGATATTGACAACATTGTTTTTGATGGACACTGTCACTATTACCAAATATAAACGGTAATGGTAGATCCAATGGTGATTGAACCATATATATATATATACGGTGTGTCTTTTGTTTTTTTGAAATAGGCACATATTTTTTTACAAAACATGGTATTGCACACTATACATTTTTCAATTTCACCTTCATTTGTTTCTTGAGGGAAGTGACCTCAATCTACAAATAGGCCTGTTTGAACATGTGGCAACATGGTATCCCAAATTTTGAGGCTCAATAATCATTTAATTTGTTCATTTAAACTTGCCATTTCAAGGTATCCCCCATTTTCAGACCCTGGGTGATTTCTAAATGACCTTGTCTGTGGCAGCCTGATTTCGGCCCATTAGCTAGTGATTTCGACAGAAATCAGACAAGGCAAGAGATGATTGGACCCCAAACCACCTGGCAGTGTGATTGCTGTGTATATAATTGTATATACATATAAATGTAGATATACATATATACATAGTTATATGTAGATATATCTACATTTCAATAATATCAAAGCCGACTCTGGGCGACGATTTTTTAAATATGTGTTTTATGTTTTTCCCAGGTTCAATGGATGATTATTCATCCCTCTTTCCGGCCACCGTTGACAGGAAGTGCATACGGTGCAGGGGATTTTGATCCTGGAATGTGTCACCCTGAAAAAGGACCGATGCTGCGGTAAGAGAGCGGGCGAACACTGTGTTTTTTCTTCGCACTAAAATGGACGCGTGAAAGAAATACTAAAGTTGACCCATGTCTGATAGAGACTTACCCTTTGATAGATACTTACCCCAAGGATCCCCAAGGAAACTATATAGGAAACTAACACAAACTAACACTGATGTGGAAACTCGGTGACCATTTTTTCTGTTTCGGAACTCGGGCGATGCGTGACCTTAGATCCCCATCACCAGGATCTCAATGGCGGATGTCAGGACCGACTGCAAGAACTGGCGCCATGTCCGGAAGATGGAGCGTTTTGTTGTTCGGGGAGGATCAAATACCAAGAAAGCCGGGGAGATAGAAAAGAACAAACACAAATATGATCAAATATGTAAATTTAAGGCCACTGAGATGTCGTAAGCAAAGGAAGATGGGGGTCATTGTAGGCGTCCGAGGAAGTCTGGAAAACGTTGTGTCCGAGGATGCTGGTGCCGTTTCATGAGTTTTAAATTTCATCACAGAAGTACCCTCTGACAATGTTATGTTGACTCAAGATACCTTTGGGAAATCATCATTTTTAATTGGCAACTTGGTAGGAGTGGGCAGTATGTTAGTTTGCCCGAGGGTAGTCGTGATTGATGTGGGTGTGATAGGTCTGGACCACTAATCGCAGGAACCAAATGGGCAAGCACATGTTATGTTTGCTTAAAATGTTGCATTTGGGGTAGATCTGGATCTATTGATTTTATCATTACAACTGCAGAATCTGCAGATGCATCCATGCAAAAGAAAAAAACACAAAGTAGTCTACAGTCAATCTAGGTACTTCTAAGTATCAACCAATTATCTATAATTTCATAATCATGTGGAAGCCGCGAATTCTAGTCCCGTGTGTTCCATGTATGGTCATACCACGTATGGTATATGTGCCTAAATGGCTATATAATTATATATATATATATCATTTTTGGGGGCAAACATTAGTCTTAGTAGGTATTCCAGCAGCATGGGGCGTTTGAGACTGTTTCCAGGATGGTATAGATATGTTTAATTTATATTTATATTTATATTGTATTTCATGGTTTCCAGTGTTTCTGTCTGTTTTAGGGTTCGTTATCCTTCAACTTTGAGAAGAAGCAACTCAGACTCCGAGCCCAGGTACATCGATCCCAAGAAGAAATTGAGGCCGAAACCCATTCCGGCAGGGGCTGGTGGTGGCGAGTGCTAGAGGTAGACCCGCTGCTGAATGGTTGGTTGTTGGTGAATGTAGACACATACATAGATATATCATGAATACGTGGATGGGTAAACATGTACATTGGTGTACATCTAGCCCTAAATATTTGCATATATATATATATATGTATGTAATATATCGATCAAAAGATATGCAGTACTCAGTATTGGTTTGTTTTTATTCATTGATTTAAATGTATTATAGACATATTGCTCTACACCGGGTGGCCTGCAGAAACAGTCCACGGATGCCGCCCAGGCCTCGTCGCGGCCAGTGTGTGACTGGCTGCGAGACCATCAGCAGCTGGTGGACGCGGCGGCGCCTACTGCGTCTTGGTGTTTGGAGGGATGGCTATCTTGGGGGTGCAGGCCAGAGGTTAGCTTCATTATGATTTGGGGGTTTCCTAAAATGGAGGTACCCAAAAATGGATGGTTTCTAATGGAAAATCCTATCAAAATGGATGATTAGGGGGTACCCCTATTTTAGGAAACCTCCATTTTAATAATGGGAAAATCAAGCCCAGAAGTCGGGATATGGGACCGAACTATACTAATGGGATATTTCGTAACTATGGTGATTGTAGTGATGGGATATAGTTTACAATGTGGTTGATTAATGTCAATTATAGTCATGGGTATAGGAAGGGTATATCCCCAAGCAGGTTCCTCTTGAGGGGATGAGATGGTGCAGTTGAGGTTACAAATGGCTTGAACCATGGTTGATAACTCTTATAAGTTGGGATAACCCATAACTGTAGTTATATGTCCGCTTATAGCTGAAATTGTACTTCCAGTCCAAATAAGAAACAGTGATAGGATACAATTTAGAGATATCACCATATGATATTGCAAACCATGCTTCATAGTTAGATTATGAGGAAATTGGAATTTATATCGGATGTAATGGGATGCAACCTTGATACAATCCAATAATTTACCAACAATACCATTAGATGTGGATACTATGTTTTTCTCTTTTTAACATCTGTTTAAAAACACACATCTGTTTGAACATGGGGTACACCCCCAAAATCGCCTGGAAAATCAATGATACCCTCTGGTAAACCAACATAGCTGTTGAACATCACCATGTTCAACAAGTAAATCGTCTATGCATGGGCTATTTCCATTGCTATGTTTCTTCTACTCCAGTGTAAACCACTGGATTTGGGGCCCTTCGCGTTTCATCCAGAGGCAAGTTGAAAGCCCGGAGTTTATGGAGTAACAGTCATGTGATCATGTTTTTTTCTCAAAAGTTGGGTATGCCACTGATTGAAATTGGAAACCTGTTGTTTCAGCTGGACTTGGGGATGCTCCATTTTTCACGCCCGTTCCTGCACCTTGAACTTCAAGATAAAACTGGAGACAGTCGTGAAAGTTCCCTTGACTGGATGGGCGAAAGAACCATGTTGGATGAGATGTTGAGGGTATGTAGAGTTATAATTTATGTGCACATCTATTTTATGCATTTGCAATAGCCATATATACATATATATATATATATATGTATCTATCTACATTGAAAAAAAAACGCGTTAAATATCCTTACATTTTTTATGATGTGTGGAAACATCCATAGAGAATGACAACGATCTGCCAAAATGATTGCATAGCGAGCTATCTCTTCTGTTTGTAGGGTTCCAGGCACGCTTCTGCAATGGTGAATATGTCCATGTCTTTTGGGAAAGAAAGTGGACTCTAACTCAAGAAGAAAACTGGGATAATGAACGAACAATGGACACCTGTCAGTTTGGTAAACATCAGCCACTCCAACGATTCTGCTCCATTGTGGGGCCATGATTTGGTCATGCCTCACATGCGAAATGAGGACATTGAGATCTTCCTGCAGTACCTGCTGCTCGCTGATGTTTTCATCGGACCCTGGAACCACGAATCAGCAACTTACAAATCCACTATATAGAAAATGGTTTGCAGTATCTTCTCAGCACCAGCTGCTTTTGGAAGATCACCAAACGACAGTGGGAAAGCAGGTTTTCCAGTCTGGCTGATGGTTCAAATATGTGCTGTACTTGCCCAATTTGGAACGAATGACTTATGTCTTATATTTTGAGGATGGGTGCAAACAACCAATCAGTCAGAACCAGTACTGGGTTCTTGTTGTTTGTGTTTCCAGTCAATGCTTAAGCACCAGAGGCCCCATCGGGATTCTTTGCAAGCGCAAAACTTGTTTGGTAACTCACTCTCCTTGTGTTCAGAAGCTGAATGATTCTTTTGTTGCCAGAAGTAGGAAACCAGACTAGCCAGACGAGACATGTTTTGCTCATCGTGGGGAATCTTAGGTTAGCCATGGATCTCCGCAAACTGTTGGCGACTCCTTGCTGTCCCCTGCGCAAAACTCACAAACTCAGGATTTTTTGCCAACTGTTTTTCTATGAAAAACCCTTGCTTTTGGTGTTCAAAGTCAGACTTTCAGTTTTTCACTACTTTCACGTTTCAAGCTATCTCCAACAAATGCACGGTGAACGGGCACCTTCGAGACTCAGGTTACAAATCCAGAAGATTCAGGAAGATTTTCCCAGCTGCCAAACCAAGGTGCCGGCAGCCTAATTTTCATGGGAACAGCGGAAAGAACAGGTGGCAAAACGGGTCAAGATACAAAACCTCAACTGAAAAAACATACAACGCAATAGCTCATTTTTTTGCATCATTTTTTTATAGGTCAAGTGAAGGTCACCAAAAGATGTTGAACCCAGCAGGCTTGACCGACACCCGGTTGGGAATCAGATCCCGCAAGTGTGGATTCTGTTCCATACGGGAAGGGATGGTTTTGGGGGTACCTTGGTTTAAGTTTGGTATTCACGGTGTCCTCATTTTTTCATGTTTGTCTGTCCATCATTTACGAGGGTTTTTTTTGGATCCAACCAGAACAGTGAATGATTTGGGTGATTTCTCCCGGTCATGTTTAGCCAGAAACTCCAATAAAAAAGTGGCAAACTACATCAAGTACACGTACACACACTAGATATCACTAATTTGCATATATTCATACATTATGCTATGCTATAATGTACAGTATATACACATACAATTATTACATGCGTACATACATATATATATATGCATATATATATGCAATGTACGAATCATAGTTCATCATAGAATAGTATATACAGTATATAGTCGTCCTGGAGTAGATACAAATACAACATAGACATTTTCAAAAAAAGGCACCGCACACTGCACAAATGGCAATATGTTTCAGAAAACGCATAGTCTATCTACATCATGATGATTGTAGCTGATTGCTGGAGTTCGATACTCATTTTGGGCCCCTGCCCCGTCAAACCACGAGGTTCAGCAGATGCAACGTTTAGAGGTGCTCAGCCGGGACATTGGTGCCTCGGCTTACTGGCCTTGTGATTGAACATAGGGAGTGTCACCTATTCAAATGGAGATTCAACCAACAAACATGTTGATTCGTTCATCAAAGTGTATCAACTTCAACATGTTGAATTTCACCATCTAACTATGGAACTGAACCAACTAGAATATTATGGATTTAGCCATCAACATGTATCAACAAGTGGGAATTTACCTCTTGAAATTGTGATTTGACCTATAAAACATGCTCATTTAACCTTGTTTAAAGCTGCGATTCAACCATACTACTTTTTCAACACTGGTTAGTTACCTGAAAATACAAATCAAGAATTCTGATTCAGACATCAACATGTAGGGTTTGATAACATCTTGTGGGGATATCACTAGGGTCTACCTTGATGACAGGTACTGGGATGGAACATATACTCAACAACTCTTTTTTTTGGAGTGATACTGGTAACTAAGATCGGCCATGCTTGCAGTAGAGCTGTCAGTATGGCATTACTTGAGCTGCTAAGCATTGGTTTTGAAATGAGACTCATATCCATACCATTAGGTTTCATCGGCTCGTATAGTTAAAATTGCTAGTGGCTCATTTGGGGAACATGCCAAAATTCAACTGTTGAATCATGTTGAATCTCAACCAAATATTGCTAGTTGGTATCCACCAGCTGATGTTGGTTGCCGCCATTGTTGGCTTAGCTGAGGCGCACAGGGAAGAACTAGTTGGTGACAAAGGTTCTTCTGACAATTTCTTGTTTCGATCTTTTAACAATTGTGATAGTTATGAATTTATACGATTTGTATACACCCTGTGTATATATATATATATACACTGTATATACACCTTTCCACCACATTTGACTTTGAATGTACAAGCAGATACTCTTACATGATTGTGCTGGATTGTTTTTGGTGAAACCCGCAGTTTCGCTGTGCTGGTTAAATCCTGTATTTCGATGGTCAACATTCCCATTTTTGTTGGTTGAATCCAGATTTTTTTGGTGAAATCCCAAGCGTTTGACTTTTTCGGATGGTTTCAATCCAATTGTAATAGAACTGGAAAACCCACCATTTCATACCATTTCTAGATCATTTTCCCAGGAAAATCATTGGTTTTCCACAGCTATGTTGTAGGTTACCCCAGAGAAAAATCGAACATGTTCGAGGTGCACAGCTGGAGAAATTCTACCGGGACATGATCTTCAATGCCAAGGCGGGTTCGATTCGAGGAGCGTCCAAGGATCATCAGAGCCAGAAGCAGTGGCTACTGGGGAACCTTTTTTTTTTTTTTAAGAAAAGTTATGTAATTCATTTCTAGATATCTATATTATCATATATTCGCTGGTTTCGCTGGTTTCCCGTGCCCTCATGCGAGGGAGGATCTGCCCCGATATGGCAGAAAATAACCGGCAACTGAATGGACGGAAACT